>JAESUZ010004674.1:0-289327 GCA_017311185.1 Proteles cristata cristata
GTTAACCAAAAAAAAAAAAAAAAAGGCAGGACTCTGGGTCTAAATGAGGACTCCTACTCCCAAAATCCGGATTGCTCCTTTCCGAGCTGTGGGGACGTCCAAAAGCAGAAAGGGAGTGTTCCAGACACACAAGCCCCAGGAGCCTTACACAAGGAGGGGAAGACAGGAGTGTGGCCCTAACAGAGGCCCAAGAAGTGGACAGGCCGTTCCCCACAACTCCGTGTCATCACCAAAACACCTGGCGACCCGCCCTGCATTTCCGCTAAAGCTGAACCCACCACCGTCTGGTGGGCGTCCCCATTCCAACGGAGCCACAGAGGGAGATGACCCAGGGAGAGGCCCATCTGCCCCTTGGATGCTCACAGATCACCGTGCCACCAGGGAGTCTGTGGGTGTGGCGGCCCCCAACACATCGGGGGTCGTGGCCTATGTGCCAGCAGCGTGCACCCACGTCCTCTGCCCCCCTTGGCCGCCAAATTCCGGGACCCAAGAGCCTAGAGACAGGAGCGCTGGGCAGGGCATCTGATGCCCCAGTGCCGCCGTGTCCACGGAGGTCAGGCAGCGCCCCGCAGTCGCGCGCCGCCTCCCGAGCGGCTCCAGGGTGCGCGTGGGACCGGACGAAAGCGCCGATGTACCGGCCGGTGCCTCCCACGCGGTCGCGCCGCCGGAGCCCCGCGCCAGGCCGGGCCTGCGCCCGCCTTGGCAGCGGCAGCGTGGGGGGTGTGCGTCGGGAAAGGGCGCCGCGGCGAGCGCCACCCTCCGGGGCCCGCGGGCGCTGGGCCCGGGAAGACTGCCATCCACTAACGGGAGGCTCGATTCCCCCGCCCCGCCGCTGGGCAGGGCCGGGCCGGGGCAGCAGCCCCACCTCCCGGCCCGCCGAGGCCCTCGGCGGCGCCCACCCTCCCCAGGCACGCCTGGCCAGCTCCAGCCCCCCGGACCTCTGCGGCTCTGAGCGCACCTGTCCCGGGAACGACACCACCCTCACGCCCTGGAGCACAGAGAGCGGAAAACGTGTCCCCTGGCACAGGACCGGCCCCGAGCCCAGTGCCCCCGTACGAGATACGGCGAGGCTCGGACGACCGCTCTGCAGCGCTGGCGATCGGCAACACCGCGTGGCTGGGACCTCAGGCGCGCGAGGACCCCAGGCGGGGAGAACGTGGCCGGGTCGGGCCACCGCGCCCCCGCTCCCGCAGACCCCGGCTCCGCTCACCCTCGATGGAGATGACGTGCTCCCGGATCTGGTTCTGCAGCGCCAAGTCCTCGATGCGCTCGATCAGGTCGTAGATGGCGTAGATATTGGGATGCACGGATTCGAAGCGCTGGATCTCGGCCCGGATGGCTGCCGAGTTGGAGAGCGCGAACTGCTGGGGGGGCCCTCCGGCCAGCTGCTGCGAGGGGCCGCCGCCGCCCCCGGCCCCCGGCCCCGCGCCGCCGAACTGCCCGCCGCCCCCGCGCCGCCGCCGCCGCCGCCGCCGCCCCCGGCGCCGCCAGGCTCGGCTGCTGCTGCGGGCTCTGCCCCGCCCGCCTGGAAGTTCATGGCTCTGGAGCCGCGGGGCCCAGGCGGGCCGGCCGGGGCCCGGGGCGGCGCTGCGGCGGCGGCGGTGGCGGGCGGGCGCGCGGGCTGGCGGGGCCGGGACTAAGGAGCCGGCGGCGCGGGGCTAGCGCATGAGGCCGGGGGCCGGGGGCCGAGGCCGGGAGGCGCCGCCGCGCACGCTGTGGCCGCCGCTGCAGGGCGCTTCTCGGCGTCGCGATCCCGCTGCCTTGGAGCAGCCTCCAGCGGCAACAACAACGGGACCGGGAGCGCGCGGCCCGGGCCCTCCCCCCGCGTCATGCGCACGCACCGCCGCCCCCGCCTGCTCCGGCACACGCAGCCCGAGCCCCCCTCCCCGCCGCCCCCGCCCCTCCCGCGCGCCGGCCCCAGCGCCCCCGCCCCTCGCTCGCTAGCTGGCTCTGCAGCCTCCACCCCCAAGCCGCGCGCTCCAGCCCCGGCGCCCGGCCCCTCCCACCTAGCCGTGGCCCTTCCGCCGCGTCCCCAGCCCCCACCCACAGCCGCCGTGAGGGCCACCAGCCCGAAGTGGACCGCCGCTCTGGCCTCCTCCCGGCCCCGGCCCTCTCTTTCGCCTCCCTGCTCTGGTCTGGGTGGGGTGTCCGATCTTTGGGCAGTGCCCGAAACAGTGCCCTGAGCCGGAGGGTGCTGGTGAACGCGGCAGATTGGCCCAGAAGGGCCTCCAGCCCAGGCACGGCTGCGCCTCACTTACATTGTCCTGCCGTTTAGTGCGACATGGGCTCCCCTGTTCCCGTCTGAGATCATCCCCAGGGACCCACTGTTCCCCAGGGTCCTCTCTCTGGTCCTCCCCTGAACTCTAGACTGGGGCTACAGCACAGAGCCTAGAAATCTGAGTTCCCTGCTTCTGTTCCCACTACTCCCTGAGAGGTTCCTTCATCAGCAGGGCCCTTGGAAATGACACTTTAAACAACAGCCCCCACTCATCTTCAAGCTTCTCCTAAAAGACTCCCGCTTTGGGACCGGGAGGGTTCACTGACTGCCACCGCCCTGGCCCCGCCCTGGCACACAGGCAAAGAAGGGAGAGGAATCCATTATTACGTTTTCTTCTCCCCCCTCATCCCATTCAAGAGATCACCAGAGCCCACATCCCTCTCTTGTCACCCCCTTGCCCATCCTGTGTTCCCATCCACTCCTTCCAGAGACACAGAGCTCCCCACAGAGCTCCCAGCCAACCAGCCTTCTGGGGCCGTGCCCCAGTGTCCTCTGGCACAGTTGACAGATGTCAATCTTGATACACACACTTCCACCTCCCAGGCCACACTGGGTCTTTTCCCAGCAAACGGCTGCCCCCATTTGGCCACTCACACAACTCTACCCCAGTACCAGCACAGTCACCTCGGTGTCTTGTATCTTCCAAAGAACCAGGCACAAGCTACTCAACGCCTGGGGCCTCCCTAGCTCCTGAGAGATTCAGGTTCTAGCTACATGTTTGACCTTACTGATGTCTTGTACCCTGTCTGTGCTTCGTCTGCAAAATATAGTGATTGAGCAGAACACCTAGCTCTGCTGCTATAACTCTAAAAGCAATAGCAAACATGTCTTTTAGCTGCTCAACTAGAATGGACAGTAAGAATCTGTACCACATACCTTTCAGGAGAGATGCTGAGGGTAAAGAGTATCTCAGATGGGTTTCCCCAGCAGCCAACACGGATCTTCATTAGGACTCATGGGCTTGTCTACAAGTCTGTCTCCTATTATATGAGCCGCGTGAGGGCAGAGACAAGTTTACCTGTACGATTCACCGTTGTGTTCCCAGCATCACGCACAGTGCCCGGCATGTAATATACCTTTAATAAATGTTCCGGGTGCCTGAGTGGCTCAGTCGGTTAAGCCTCTGACTCTTGGTTTTGGCTCAAGTCATGATCTTGCGGTTCTTCGGTTCGTGAGATGGAGCCCCAGGTTGGGCTCTGTGCTGACTGTGCAGAGCCTGCTTGGGATTCTCTCTGAGCCCTCCCCCCCCCCCCCGTAAATAAACTCAAAAATGTTTCTAGAATAAATAAATGAATGAGAGGGAAGGAATTAGAGAGAAGTCAGGTCTATCTGTCATACATCTAAACTGACTTTCCCCAAGCAACACTTGGGGTACGTGTTCCCACAGGTAAGCATGAATGGAAACTCCAGGGTACATTGCTGTTCATCAAGACTGGCCTATAAAACCCAGGACACGAGACCTCTGTGGCCCAGCGGAAGGAGGAAAAAGCCATAATTAGCTGACCCAAGCCAGCCTGGGGCTCAACGTCCTCTACACAGTGACACTCCGAGGACCCAGTTTCCAAGCCCAGATTTGGGTGGAGGGAGTGTGCTAATACTAAGTGAACAAATACCTACTGTGTAACAGACCCCTTACATAGTTTTCACGTGTGTTTAATGAAACCTAATTTCTTCCTTACAATTTCCTTATGAATTGTTTTAGGAACAAAGAAATTAAGATTCAAAGAGATTCAATGTCGCACCCAAGGTTATACAGGTGATAAACACAGGCTAAGAGCTCCACATCTGTGCCAGGCTCCAAGGTCCGTGCTTCTTGCGTAGTCTTACAGGGACAAGGTGGAGGTAAGGGCGAGGGAAGCAAGACAGCCCAAGCCACCTTGGCCAGCCTTGGGGAGGGGCGCCTCGACTAACCTGATGAGACAGCCCATCGGTGTTAGGCTCTGAGCCAGAGTCGATTCAGGGGGGCCCCAGTGCTTTGGCGTTCACTCTGACATAAGAGCAGACCCGGAAAGGGGCTGCCCGAGCTCCCCAGACACTGCATCTGTTAGCACGGGTGCTCTGACGTGCTCTAGCTGACGTTGGTTTTTGGAGTGACAGATACCCTGGAAGCCAGCAGGGGAGGGGGCGGATCCTACTGTGGCCCCAACCTCAGGGGACCAGCAAGCCCGCCCCCGCGGGCCCCTCGGCGTCTTGCGGGGACCAGGACTATCCTGCAGATGCCCGCACGTGGGTCCGCAGGGCGGAGGGCGGGAAATGCGCACCGCGCAGGACTACAAGTCCCACAGTGCTTCGGGCAGCGGGGCCAGGGAAGGAGGGGGTGCCTTCAGGTGTCCGCGACCTCGGCGCCTCCCGCCCGGAAGTGCCCGAGGGTCCGCTATGGAGCTGGCGGAGCCGGGCGGTGAGTCCCTGCGCGGTGACCGCGCCCACCCCGCCGCCCCGGGCCCCGGCTGGCGCCCGCTCGTCCCGCCCCGGGTTCGCCGGTGCCCTACCGCGGCTCCGGGGGGCGGGAAGATGGGAGGGGTGATGGAAGAGCTGGGGGTAGGGAGGGCGAAGCCTCGGATTCCTGGGCGGGATCCGGGGTCCGCCTGCGGACTGGGTTTGGAGAGGCTTCCAGAAGAGGCGCGGAGTCGGGCCGCCACTGGGTGGGCCTTCCGTAGACTGGAGGGGCCACTTTGGGTCGGGGGATGGCACCCCTTGGAAGCTCCGAATTGTCAAAGGGCGGAGACTGACGTGTGGTGTGGGGAAGCCTTGGGAAGCAGTCCCCTGCCACGGATGGCGTTTGGTTAAATGATAACGGGGCTGGGGGCGGGGAAAAGAAGCCCATTTTCTATCCCCTTGAAGCACCTTTGATGATGGAGGAGTGGATAAGCTTTGGGGTGAAATAGCCGAAGGAGTAGGTAAACTCTGGGATAGTAGATGGAATGAATAATAGGTCAGCTTTGGGGTGAAGTTCGGCGAGGGCCTCAGGCCCTTAAGTCGGGAGAGTGTTTGGATGAACGGAGGCGCTGGCTGAAGGCCTAGAGCTCAGGTTAGAACAAGTTAGGACTTGGGATTTGGGGATGGGAAGGGGCGCTTGAGGCAAGTTTGGGACGTCAGGTTTCAGAGCAGCCTGTGCCCTAGGGTGGAGCTTGCGCAGCGGGGGAGAGAGAGAAAGACTGTGGGAGAGTTTGGTGGGGCGGCGTCAGGAGCCTGTGGAAGTTCGGAGGGCTGTTGGCCAGCGAGCCGGCCCCTCATGGGTTCTTTGTGCCTCTCCAGCTCAGTAGCGTGGCAGGCAAGGCAGGTGCCATGGCCTTGATTGAAGGGGTGGGTGATGAGGTGACCATCCTTTTCGCGGTGCTTGCCTGCCTCCTGGTGCTGGCTCTCGCCTGGGTCTCAACACACACCGCGGAGGGCGCCGACCCACTGCCCCAGCCATCAGGGACTCCAGCGCCAGCACAGCCCAGTGAAGCCATGGCGGTCACCGGCAGCATCAGAGGGGAGGCCCCAGGAGCCGAGACTCCGAGCCTGAGACACAGAGGTCAGGCTGCACAGCCAGAGCCTGGCATGGGGCTCTCGGCAACGTCGCCATCCCCAGACTCTCCCCAGGAGCCCCTCGTGCTCCGGCTGAAGTTCCTCAACGATTCAGAGCAGGTGGCCAGGGCCTGGCCCCACGACACCATTGGCTCCCTGAAAAGGTAAGCTGGGGTGAGGACAGGAAAGAAAACTCTTAAGAGTGGGGGCGGGAATGATCACAGACCCAGAAAGGCCGCCAGGGAGATCTGAGACGTCCCCCTCTTTCTACAGAGGGGGGAGCGAGATCCCCACGGTGCGCATGTATCCCTCCCCCCGTAGCAGGAAGGGACCCCCTTAGAGGCCACCAGCTGGGTGGCGGGTGGAGGCAAAGGTGAGGGGTGGGAGTATTGTTCTGGGCAAGGGACCAGGACTGCCTGAGGCCTGCTCTCTTACCCAGGTCCCTCTCTCCTCAGGACCCAGTTTCCCGGCCGGGAACAGCAGGTGCGACTCATCTACCAAGGGCAGCTGCTAGGAGACGACAGCCAGACCCTGGGCAGCCTTCACCTCCCCCCCAACTGCGTTCTCCACTGCCACGTGTCCACGCGCGTGGGTCCCCCACATCCCCCTTGCCCACCGGGGTCCGAGCCAGGCCCCTCCGGGCTGGAAATCGGCAGCCTGCTGCTGCCTCTCCTGCTCTTGCTGCTGCTTCTGCTCTGGTACTGCCAGATCCAGTACCGGCCCTTCTTTCCCCTGACCGCCACTCTGGGTCTGGCCGGCTTCACCCTGCTCCTCAGCCTCCTGGCCTTTGCCATGTACCGCCCGTAGTGCCTCCACGGGCTCTTGGCAGTGTCGCCGGCCGCTCCGGACCTTGCTCCCCGCGACACAGCGGGAGCTGTTGTCTGCCCAGGCCCACCTCTCCCGCCTGCCTCTTCCCGCTACCCTGGAGCCCCGCGCTGCGCGGCAGAGCGCTCCGGGCGTCGGCCGAGGCCCCTCCCTGCGACCTCCACGCCTCTGGGCCACCTCCTGGGGCTGCTGGCTCTCAGCCCCCATTGACAGTCAGCTCTTCGGGGTCAGGCGGCTGCTGTCACTGCCTTGGCCCTGGGCAGAGCCGGGCTACACCTCTGGGCCCTTCTTAGTGTTCTGCCCGGGGACCCAGCCACTTTTAGTCCCCAAGAGCTCCGTGGGCTGATTCGGGGACCCAGGGACTGCTGGGCGCTGGTGAAGGGGAGCTGGGATGGGAAGAGGGCTTCTCTGGAACACGTGCAGATTAAAGAACTGTGAAGTTTTCACTCTGTGTGTGTGTGTGTGTGTGTGTGTCTGAGTGTGTGGGCCCGTGGGGGTGTTGGGCGGGGAGCCCTTGCCCACTGGGAGGAAAGGAGCGACGGGAGCGGACTGAGCTCTCCCAAGCGCCCAACCTCACACGACCCGCCGACTTCCGCTCTCCCTCCGCCGGAGCCTGAGAGCCTGGCCCTCTGGCTCCGCCCCCGGCACCGCCCAGGCTCCGCGCGCGCAGCTTCCCGGAAGCGAGGGGCGGGGCGCGCGGCGCCGGCGGCGCGCGCGGGGCCTGACGGGAGCCACGTCTGTCCTGGTCCGGGACTGAGCCGCGATTGGCGTCGGTGCCGCGATTCGGGGGCTGCTGGGAAGATGGCGGACTTGGTGGCCCGCCGATGAGGAAGCCGCGGGGGGAGCCCGGCTCCCGGGCCCCGAGACCGACTGAGGGAGCGACCTGCGCGGGGCCTGGGGAGTCATGTAGGGGTGGCGCCTGCGGGACGGGCTGCGGGCGGGCGGCGGGAGTCGGTGTTGGCGACCGTGACCACGGTCTGCTGGCGTCCCCGGGCCCGGGTGGGTGTGGGGGCCCCTGACACAGCCGACTTCGCACCTTTGCAAAGCTGCGCGCTCGGGCTCCACGGGCGCCCTGCGAGGTGGGCTGCGGTCCTCGTTTCACGGGCGAGGAGGCTTGGGCTGAGAGACGAAGCCACTTGTCCAAGGTCATGCCCGGCTGGTAAGTTGGAGCGCCCAGCATGGAACCCAGGACCGCCGGCTGCGGACCCGCGTTCCACCCTCCTTGCCGCTGCCGCCTCCTGCGGGAGGGGGACGTGGTGGGGAGGGTGGATCGACGGGGCTAGCTGGGCTCCAGGCTGGGCGCGACCACTAACCCGATTCGTGACCTCGGGCTTAACTCCTTTTCCTCTCTGGGCCTTGGTTTCTCCACCTGTGAAATCGAGGTAGTGCCAGCCCTGCCTGCCACCTCACAGGCGCGTGTGGAGGATCAGAGGAGATGCGTAATGCGTGTGCACTTGCTTTGTAAATATCCCTGTGCCGAGTACACCGAAGGTGCTGTTTCAAAGGACGGAAGGAGGCAGAGAGGGGCGGGGTGGGGAAGACCGGAGCGCTCACAAGGAAGGGGGAACATGAGTCCAGGTTGCTCCGACCCCAGGGCCCTCTGAATGGGGAGTGAGGTGTAAGGAGTTAGATAGCAGGTCTTCCTCCCCTTTGGAGAAAACCTCACCCCCTTTTCTGGGCTGCCCCTCAGGGTCTCCATCACCAAACTCCATGCTTCGAGTCCTGCTCTCTGCCCAGGCCTCTGCTGCTCGGCTCTCTGGCCTGCTGCTGCTTCCGCCAGTACAGCCCTGTTGTCTGGGGCCCGGCAAGTGGGGGGACCGGCCTCCTGGAGGAGGCCTCCATGCCGGCCCTGTGCAGGGGCTACAGCGGCTCCTGGAACAGGCGAGGAGCCCTGGGGAGCTGCTGCGCTGGCTGGGCCAGAACCCCACCAAGGTGCGCGCCCATCACTACCCCGTGGCACTTCGTCGTCTGGGCCAGCTCTTGGGGTCTCAGCCACGGCCCCCTCCCGTGGAGCAGGCCACACTACAGGACTTGAGTCAGCTCATCATCCGAAACTGCCCCTCCTTTGATATTCACACCATCCACGTGTGTCTGCACCTTGCAGTCTTACTTGGTGAGGAGGGCGTCTGGGGGTGGGTGGGTGTTAACGGAAGACTAGAGAAAGAGCATAGAAGACCCGAGCTCACGGGCAGAATTCAGCTCTCAGGCTCTGCCGGGAACGGCGCATATACGCTGGCGCACTTGCTGCTGCTTCTGTCGTCACAGCAGACACCAGGAGTCCAGCAGCCTTCGTTCCAGCTTAGCTAGGGTGCCAACCCTGATGCCTTCTGATAGAGTGCTCTAGAAAGCCACGATAGCGTGTCACCGTTGGCACGAGATGAGACTTACCCACCATCTTTGTATGAGGCCTTCCCCACAGACCGTCCTGATACCATTATGTTCACGTGGCATTTCACCTTTCTCCAGTGTTTCCACTTACACTGTAGCAACCCTTCCAGTCCAGGACACGGAGACGTGAAAGGTTGAAATTCACCCACTGAACCCCGTGACTGGAAGAGAGCAGCTCTTCGTTACCAGGACTGCCTCCTCTGACCCTCTCCCTCTCAGGCTTCCCATCAGACGGGCCCTTGATGTGTGCCCTGGAGCAGGAGCGAAGGTTCCGCCTCCCTCCGAAGCCACCTCCCTCTCTGCAACCTGTCCTTCGCGGCGGGCAAAGGTTGGAAGCTGCTCTGAGCTGCCCCCGCTTCCTGAGGCATCCGAGGCAGCACCTTATCCGCAGTCTGGCAGGTGCTGGAGGGGACTAAAGGCAGGTGGCGGGGAGGGGCCGAGGAGGAGGCAGGTGGCGGGGTCTGGGCTAAGCGGCGTAGCCCAGACGGGCCCGAGGGCCCAGCCTAATAGGCTGTTCTCCACAGAGGCCAGGCCAGAGGACCTGACTCCCCACGTGATGGTGCTCCTGGCCCAGCACCTGGCCCGCCACCGGCTGCGGGAGCCCCAGCTTCTGGAAGCCATCGCCCACTTCCTGGTGGTCCAGGAAACGCAGCTCAGCAGCAAGGTGGGACTACCTACCATCCCGCCGAGCTCCTCTCCTCTCCCTCCTTGGGCACGGTGCCCAGCCCCCCACTCAGCTTGACCGGCTGCTGCCAACAACCAGCCAGGTGCTCCGCTCTGTCCCCCGGGGTGTCGTCTTTGCTCACACCCTCCTGGCTGGTGCGCCTACCCAGCATGTATGCCTGGTTCTCTGCAGTTCTCCGAGCACGCGGCGCTGTCTTAGCTTCGTTGAGCCCACTCCTCTAAGTCTCCAGGGCCAGCCCCCGCTGCGATGCCTCCTCCACTGGTTTGGTTAATCCCAAGGGGCTCAAGACACTGGTTATGCTGTTGAACTTCTGGTGTGTACGTCGGGGTAGAGGGATTGGTCTGCCTTGACAGAGACGGAAGCTTGCAGGCCAAGCCTCCCTGAGGCTCAGCTTGTGACAGATGTCGGAGAACTGTTTCGCGCGGGGTGAAGGGCTGCTCTTCCTTCACAGGTGGTACAGAAGTTGGTCCTGCCCTTTGGGCGGCTGAACTACTTGCCCCTGGAACAGCAGTTTATGCCCTGCCTGGAGAGGATCCTGGCTCGGGAAGCAGGGGTGGCCCCCCTGGCCACTGTCAACATCTTGATGTCACTGTGCCAGCTGCGGTGCCTGCCCTTCAGGGCCCTGCACTTTGTCTTTTCCCCAGGATTCATCAACCACATCAGTGGTGCGCAGACAGGAGGGCTGGCTGGGTCCCCAAGGGCCAGCGGGCAGGGGCGAGTGGGGGTGGGGGTCCGCAGCCCAGCGAGCCTCTGTCCTGCTTTCCCACAGGCACCCCCCACGCCCTGATCGTGCGGCGCTACCTCTCCCTGCTGGATGCGGCCGTGGAGCTGGAGCTTCCAGGATACCGGGGTCCCCGCCTTCCCCGAAGGCAGCAAGTGCCCATTTTCCCCCAGCCACTCATCACTGACCGTGCCCGCTGCAAGTACAGGTGGGTGGGCCAGCCTGGGGGAGGGAAAGGGAGGGCAGGGGAGGGGAGGGGTCCGGCCCGCAAGCAGCATAGGGTAGAAGAGCCAGGGGGACCCTGAGCTGGCGGTGCTGGTGTGCTCTCAGCGGTCATGGAAGGGGAAAGAAACGGGCCTCGGGATGTGGACAGCATTTGCCCCGGGTGGGGAAGGAATGCAGGAGCGACCTAGGAGGATACTCCTGAGCCTCTCCACATCGGTATTCCCCCTCCCCTCACAGTCACAAGGATATAGTGGCAGAGGGGCTGCGCCAGCTGCTGGGGGAGGAGAAATACCGGCAGGATCTGACCGTGCCTCCCGGCTACTGCACAGGTGACCTGCGGGCGGGTGACCGGGGCAGGGCCTCGGAGCTGCGGCTATAAGCCAGCGGCCCTTTCTCTTCCTCCCTCCAGACTTCCTGTTGTGCGTCAGCAGCTCTGGGGCCGTGCTGCCCGTGAGGACCCAGGACCCCTTCCTACCATACCCTCCCCGGTCCTGTCCCCAGGGCCAGGCTGCCTCGCAGCCTACTACGCATGACCCTGCGCAGAGGTAAGGGAGGAGGGTGGAAGAGCCTCCCCCCTGCCTCTGGGGACGGCGCCCTGAGCTGTGGTCCGCCCCCTCCAGGGTGGTGCTGATGTTGCGAGAGCGCTGGCACTTCTGCCGGGACGGCCGAGTGCTGCTGGGCTCGCGGGCCCTACGGGAGCGTCACCTGGGCCTGATGGGCTACCAGCTCCTGCCGGTGAGCGTGGCCCCTGCCTCACCCCTGCCTCGCCCCGGGAGAGACCTGGCTCTGCGCAGCCCTTCCTCCCCTCCATCCGGCCCCCGGGCCCTGTGGGTGACCTGCCGCCCTCTCTCCCGCAGCTACCCTTCGAGGAACTGGAGTCACAGAGAGGCCTGCCGCAGCTCAAGAGCTACCTGAGGCAGAAGCTCCAGGCCTTGGGCCTCCGCTGGGGGCCTGAGGGGGGGTGAGGGGCACACACGGGGCTCAGGATGACCCTCCGATGGAGGGGTGGACAATTTGCACTTTGGCTTTCTCGGTTTTGGTTTCTCATTAAAATCCCTTTCCTTCCTCGTCTTGCATCTTGTTTTCTGGGACAGGAGCGGGCTGGGCTCCCGCCTCTTTTCCATCCGTGACCCCTCCCCAGACAGACAGAGGGCCAAGCATAGGTGGGGGCCGAAGCACTTTACTGTGGGGGGGGGGGGAGTGGGGATGGAAAGGGGACTTTAAATTATTCACTTAAATAAAAACGAGGGAGGGGATGGGGAGAGCACCCCCAGCCCCTGTTCCCTCTGTCCGTCCGTCCCTCGGCTGTCGGTCCAGGCAGCGGTTACACAGGCATGGGCATCTCGTTGTACTCGTCCACGCCCTCTCGTTCGTCGAACACTGGCTCCGCCTCGTTAGCATCCAGCTGTGGGCGTGGAGGGAATCAGAAGGTCTGATCCTGACCTCAACCCAGGAGGGGCCCCCAGAGCTGCTGACGCACACCAGCGGGCTGGCAGGGCGGGGCGGGAAGCCTTACACATTTCATCTCTCGCTCGGTGAAGATGCGGGTGAGCACCACCATGCGGAGCGGCACTGTGAGGATGAGGATGAAGGGGAAGGCCAGGGAGGCGGCCGTGGACATGACCGCCCAGAGCAGGGCCAAGCAGAGCAGCTGCAGGGCTGTGAACAGGTGCATACGGAGGGTCCGAACCTGGGGGTGAGGCAGGAGGAGACGCGTGAGCCCAGGCTCCTCCCCAGCCTCTGGGGACCCCGGTGCCTTGGAGGGCCCGCCACGTTCAGGACACAGATGACCCTTTCTCCCCTCCACGGGGGTGGGACTGGTTGTGCCTTCCTGGGTGCTTACCAGAGGCGCGTCTGCGCAGACTAATTGGTGGCTGGCCAAAGTGGGCGGATGGGGGGGCCGCAGAGGGGTGACGCCCACGGGCCAGGAGGGGCAGAGGCACAGGGCTCTTCAAAGTGAGCTCTTACCTTCTTGACGTAGGTAACATCCGGGTGGTGTTTGGGGGGCATGAGCAGCAGGTGCAGCCGCTCGTAGAACTGGATCCCGTTAAGGGACGTAACTCCCATGTACAGGAAAATCCCAAAGAGCACAGCCAAGGGGATCTGCCGGAGCAGGTCCCCGATGACGATGGAGAGGCCTGCGGGGAGGAGAGGGAGGGGCGGCTGGCACGGGGGCTCCCCGTCCTCGGAGACCGCTCTGGGGAGGGCAGGGGCAGGAGGCGGACGTACCCACGAGCAGGGCGACCAGCAGCCCCGTCACCCGCTGCTCCTTGACCTCCTGGATCTTGGGCTTGTCCCCAGGCGCCACGGCCTTGCTCATGACGGTGAGCGCGTTGGCGTGGGTGACGGAGCGGACGGTGGCGGCGGCCAGCCAGGGCAGGCCGAAGAGGGCACAGATGCCTCCCATGGCCACGATGAGCAGCAGGTCCAGGTGGAAGCCGGAGCCCTTCTGCATCATGCGCTCCTTCTTAGAGATGATCAGCCTGGGGACAGGGGGCTCACTGATGCCCTGGGACCGGCCTGCCGCACAGCCGCGTCTTTCCAGAGCATCCAGCCAGTAGCCTCGGTCTGGTTCCGGAAGCTGCTGGGCCCTCTGTCATGGAGCTGAGGCCGCCCTCCCCACCCTTCAGGACAGCTTCCCATCTGTACTGCGCCCAGCGCAGCGAACGCCGCTGGAACTTTCCACTGCCTGAGAAATTCTAGGGGCCAACCTGGCAACCTGGGCTGCCCTCACCCAGTACACCCGTTAACGTGTCCCGGCCAAGCTAGGACTCCAGCCCCGCCGGGAAAGACATGGTTTCTGTCTGCAGAGCACCCTTCCCTGCCAGGCCCACTCACGTGGTGATCTGCGTCTCCATGAAGATTAGAATAAAGACCAGGATGGCAGGCAGGAGGCTGGCAACCATCATCCACACGGGGAAGGAGCTGTTCTCCCCCAGAGGGTTGATGACCCAGCCCCGCTTTTCTGGGGCTGTCACGGAGAATCCGCTAGGCACGCTCAGCTTCTGCAGAATAGAGGGTGGGGCCGGGGGGTCAGTGAACACTGGACGGAGAGCCCTGAGCTGCAATCCGGGTTGGGGGAAGGGGGCGAAGGCCAAGGGCAGGCTGTGGAAGAGGCCTGGTGTCTGCCCAGCTGAGAGGCAGGCAGTTCTGGGGCTGGGCCAGAGGGGAGCACCCGGAGCCCAGTGCCAGGCAGCTCCGCCTTACCTGGGTATAGGTGTCCTCAATACTGTAATCCACGAGCACCATGATGAGGATGGCGATGGGCACCCCAAAGTCCCCAATCACCCGCCGCACCTGTGGGCAAGCACTGTGCTCAGACGCAGCCTCCCCGCTGCCTCACTCCAGCCCTGCCTCCCAGAGGCCACCCTTCCTGGCCCCCCACTTCCACCTCCCTCCGGCATTTCAGCCCACACACCCGGCCAGGGAAAAACCGGCTGTTCTTGAACTTGCGCAGGAAGAAGGCAATAAAGAAGGTGCCGGCCATGAGCACCAGCGACAGCAGGGCCGTGTTGGGCTGGCCGCGGGGCCTCCCCTGCCCGGCCGGCACAGGCAAGCTCCCGTTCCCTGGCCCCAGCGTGGCTCCCGCCCCGTGCCACGTGGTGTTCTCGCCACCGTCGGCCTCAGAGCCGTTGGAGACCGAGCAGCCATGGAGGGGGTGTTCCTGGAAGATCTGGGGGAGAGGACAAAAGACTCCATCAGTGGAACTGGCGAGATTTCTGGGCCCGGACGGACGCTGAGCGGGGCAGGCAGGAGAGGGGACGGCGCGCCTGGCCTCACGGGGCTTGTCCTGCTGATCAAGAAAATGGCTGAAGTCGCCAGCTGTGGCGAGGGAAACGGGGCACTGGGAGAGGGGCACGTCTACCTCGGGCAGCGGGGGACGCGGAGGGCGGAGGACTGCAGGGGCGGGCCCGACACAGGCGCGGTCAGGTGCCCAAACTGGGACTGTGTCTGTCATCTCAGGGGCGTTTCTCTCTTACGCTGCTTCCAGATAGTTTGCCGCTTCAACAAAAGGACGTGTTACCTCCTTTGTTATTAAAAGTATGCGAGCCTTTAGGATTGATCTGCAGCCCTGGTATGTGTATCCGCACAGGGAAAGTGGCGAGGGGCCAGAAGGAAGAACCAGCCCGTGCTCTGTGGGCTCCTTGGACAGCAGCCCAGGGGAGCTTCAGGACAGCCCGGAATGTCACACCCGGAAGCGAGAACGAGAGAGGGGCAGGACGTGCCCTGGGTCCCTCCCGGCCCGAGGCCTCACCCCTCCCGGCCCAGTTCTCAGCAGGGCCTGCTCACCTTGATCAGCTTGTAGAAGGTCTCATAGATGAAGATGAGGGAGATGAGGAAGGCAAAGATCTCCTGGGTGAACCGGGAGACAAAGCGCACAAGGAAGCTTCCCTCCAGGGCGACCATGAGCAGGGCCAGAAACACCAGCCAGAAGCCGATCCACACACGGCCCACCAGGTATTCTAGGTTGTTGCTGTTGCAGAACTGGGGGGGCGGGGGGCATCCAGTCAGGCCCAGAGCCCAGGGGCTAACAAGGTGGGTGTGTTGGGGGACAGGCGGGGCAGCTGCAGCAGGGCAGCCTGGGGGTCCTTACCGAGAAGAAGGCCTCCTCAAACACCAGCAGGGGCCCAGAGAAGCCGATCACCAGCAGCGGCTGGGCCCCCAGCAGGCAGAAGATGACACCCTGGAGCGCCGTGGACATGATCAGCTCCGACACCCCGATCAGGTCCTGAGTTTTCTCTCCTGGGGGGTGGGGGGCACAGGGAGCAGCTCAGGACCCGGCACCAGGGCCCTGGGCGTGCCCTGCCCCCCACCCGAAGCCTCTCCTCACCCAGCAGCCCCCCGAAGGTGATGGCAGGGGACAGGGCGGCGAAGTAGATGAAGATGACGGCAGCCAGGCACTGGGGGTCCAGGGCATCCCGGAAGTCGCTCAGGTAGTGGGGATAGCGGCGCCGCACGTCCCGGATCAGGCCCCCGAAGGGCCGGCCCGTCCGCCGGAGGGGATCGTCTTCGACTGCGCCCACCACCTCTACCATCTGCAGGAGCGCTGCAGCCCAGGCCTCCGTCAGGGCACCCGCCACAGCCCCTCTGCACTCACCCTGCTCCTCCACGGACAGGCGGACCCCAACCGGCGCCCCAAGCCCTCGCCCCTGGCCCACACTGGCCCGTACCCTTATCCTGGGCCGACTTGGGCTCCAGTCCCGCGCCCGTGGGCAGCAGCCGGCCCTGCTCCTCCCGCTTCTTGAGCATCTGGCGTTGGAAGTGAGCGACGGACCGCAGCAGCTCCTCGCCCTGCACCTCCGAGGGCGGCAGCACCACGCTGCAGTCCAGGAAGGCGTTGATGGCGGTCAGCAGGTCCTCCCGCTCGTCGGCCAGGTAGGCGGCCTCGTGGAATTGCTACCAAAGCAGGCGCAGGGCCGGTGAGGGCAGGGGGTGCGGGCAAGGGGCCTGCGGCAGGGCTGGGGGAGACCACCGGGCGCCGGGGAGGGCCTGACCTTGTCCGACATGAGGGTGGAGATGGAGCGGCCGATCTCATGGTAGTCCATGTTGGCGCTGCTCGGGCCCAGAAGCAGGAAGAGGAAGCGCACGGGCACGGGCACCTCCAGCACCGCGTCCAGCTCCACGGCCTCCCGCAGCCGCACGAAGGCCATGGTGGGGCGGGAGAGGAACTCCACGCAGCCTGAGGGCACGGTGCCATCACGGGCAGGCGAGGGCACAGCCCGCCTCCGGCCCCCGGCCCCAGGGCAGCACCAAGGCAGGCGTGGCCGCCGGCGCCCCCGCCCCCAAGACTCGCCCACGTACCCACAAGGACCACCGTGGCCTCGGCGTTCTCGGGGATCTTCTCCAGAAGCTTCAGTTCGTGCTTGGACTTGGAGCGGGTGATGCCGGCTGGTGGGGCTGGAGGTGGCAGCTCCCGCTGCAAACACGGAATGGAGCTCAGCCCCTGCCCCCCACCCCCCACCCCCCACTGGCGTGTTCGCAGCGGGCTTGCCTGCAGTCCCGTGCTGGCCAAGATCTGAACCAGGCGGGGCCGCTGGTCCCCCTCACCTCTCGTTCCACCTCTAGCCGAGTCTCGGGAACACCTCCGATGAGAGGCTCGGTGACATGGGGGTCACTCTCGGCCCCCTGGCCATGGTGATGCCCTAGCAGGGAGCCCAGGGAGCCGGCTGAGATGTTTCGAGGGAAGGAGAAGTCCTTCTCATCGCTTGGGTGGCTAGAAGAGCCGAGAGAGGGCGGTGAAGGAAGGGGAGCGGTGGCCGGGTCGGGGGTCGGGGCAGTGTGGGGAGGGGGAGCTCACCTGTGCTTCAGCAGCAGGGCCCGCAGCACGTTGGCTCTGTCCTCGGCCTTGATCTGGTCAGAGATGACCATCTGCTCCACCACCTGGTGGGCCACCCCCGGCAGGGTCTGCTGGTCCAGGTCCAGAAGCACGGCCCCTGGAACGGGACGGCACAGAGAGGCCTTCATCCGCGGGCAGGAAGCGCGGCCAGGGGGTGGAAGAGAGAGGGGGCCAGGGACGAGGGGCCAGCCAGGAGAACACGGGCCGGGGACGGAGCCCCGGCCCCGTCACCTGTGACCTGTCCCTTCCGGCACTCTCTCCCACAGGAACATCGTGGGGCTCAGCAGAGGCCCCCAGAGGCAGGGCTCTCTCTCCCAGAGGCCTTGACAGGGGCGCCCCAGGCCGTGCACTCACACGGGGCCACTTTTCGCTATTAGGAAGTCCCTCCTCAGAGCGAGCCACACACTGCCTCCCCCAACACCCACTCCAGGGTCTTAGCTCTGCCATCTGAGCATGACACGGCCCAGCCGGGGCCTTGAGTCATCTGAAGATGTCACCCTCCGCCCTGAGCTCCTTGACTTCCCCAAGTCCAACAGCTGCTCATAGGACGGTTTCCAGGCCTTTCTACCAGTCACTGCTCTCAACGAGTATTTGACACATCCCTCTCTCTCTGACCCTCCCCTGCTCACGCGGTCTCTCTCTCTCTCTCCTAGAAATAAATAAAACATTAAAAAAAAAAAGTGACCTCTGTCGAGGTCAACGTGTAGGAACACAGAACTAGAGAGCGAACAGCCTCCAAAGCCCCGTGATAAAGCACCTGCACTGTGGCACCTTATCCAAAGCCCGCAGGCCTCACTCAGAGCCTATCTAGGCCTGGTTTTGAAATAGTTCTGACAGCAGGTTTCTGGGTTCCAGCAACTGGGAGTGACCTCCCCAACAGGAAGGGGGAAACAAAGAGCAGAAACATCAGACATAGACCTCAAGACTCGTGTTCTGGTCTTTCAGTGAAATTTACATAGCCCGAGGGGCACGTGGCTCAGTGGGTGGAGCAGGTGACTCCTGATCTTGGGGTTATGAGTTCAAGCCCCGCATTGGGTACAGAGATTACTTAAAAATAAAAATCTCTGGAGAAAAAAAATTCACGTAGCCCTACAGATTAGATCATTTCAGAAAAATCTCCGTCAAAATTCTTTAAAATCTTGTCATGCATCCCAAACATACCAGCTTCAGTTATCTGAAAACATCACTTAAAGAAGCCATTTGCTAAAAAAGCCCGATAAACAGGGAGTTGTGTCAATCCTGCCTTGCAGCCACCAATGACAGAACCCAAGAGGTGACAGGCTAGCTGACATCACTAGAAGAGATGGCTCTGCCCTGGGCACTGGGCTGGTTAAGACACATTTGTGGGTGGCACATGAGTGGCTCAGTCGGTTAAGCATCTGACTTTAGCTCAGGTCGTGATCTCGCGGCTCGTGAGTTCAAGCCCCGCATCAGGCTCTGTGCTGACAGCTCAGAGCCTGGAGCCTGCTTTGGATTCTATGTCTCCCTCTCTCTGCCCCTCCACTGCTTGCACTCTGCCTCCCTCTCTCTCTGAAAAACAAATAAACTTTTGAGGCCACCTAGGTGGCTCAGCTGGTTAAGCATCTGATGCTCAATCTTGGCTCAGGTCGTGATCTCGCAGTTCGCAAGATCGAGCCCCACATTGGGCTCCACGCTGACAGTGTACAGCCTGCTTGGGATTCTCTCTCTCTCTCTCTCTCTCTCTCTTCCCCTCCCACACCCTCTCTCTTTCTCTCAAATTAAATAAACTTAAAAAAAAATTTTTAAGGGCGCCTGGGTGGCTCAGTCAGGTAAGCGTCTGACTTCGGCTCAGGTCATGATCTCACAGTTCGTGGTTCGAGCCCCTCATCAGGCTCTGTGCTGATAGCTCAGAGCATGGAGCCTGTTTCGGATTCTGTTGTCTCCCTCTCCCCCTCCCCCACTCATGCTCTGTTTCTGTCTCAATAATAAATAAAAAACATTAAAAAAGTTAAAAGAAATTGAAAAAAATTTGTTCTAAATAACGCACTCCAACTTAAAAATAAAATTAGGAAAATAAGTAAATAAACACACACACACAGAAAAAGATAAATTGTGCGTTTCTGGTCCTCAGAGAACAGGCTCAGTCAACAGGATTTACCTGCGATGAGGATGGAGGGGGGGGCGGGGCAGGTTACCATGGGCCAGGGTCCGGCGGAGCTCGAGGAGGCTGCGGAAGGACAGGGAGGCCACGTGGGGCTTCCCCCAGCGCTCCGTCTCCTCCTCCACGTCCTCCTCGAATTTGATCCAGCGCGCGGTCTCCCGCCACTGAGGCTCCTGGTTTTTGTCCAGCAGCAACTCATTGAGCTCCACGAACACCTTGGGATAAGACGAGAGGGCACGGCAAGGTCAGAGCCAGCGGGGCCCCGGCGCTGTTCTCCAGGACGGACCCGGCACAGCGCGGAGGAACGTAGGTACAGAGTTCCCTCCTGGAAAATGGGAGTAACGATACCCACCTCAAAGGCCTGTTGTGGGGATCAAAATAAAAAGTATATAAAACACTCCGCACCATGTAGGATGCGGTAAATGCCTGATGAATGGTCACCACCCCCCCCCACCCCCGGTGGAATGTTATGACACGTATCTGCGTCCAAGAACTGACAAAAACGACTGAGAACCACAGAGAGCAGTCACCGCTGAGGGCGCTGCGCAGAGGCGTGAAGGGGCCGAGTGCGGAAAACGTTCCCTGTCCAGAGAGAGTTAGCTGGGTGTTTACGTGTGCAAAAAATCGCCGAGCTGTAGGCTTAGCCCCAGTGCACCTCACTGTACGCTGTCAGACCTCAATAAAAAGGTTTAAAAAAAAAAAAATCCACTGGAAGGGTGGGGTTCGGGACCAGAGCCCTGGAGCCCAAGAGGGACAGCATCACTAAGTAACTGAGTGATCCTGGCCAATCACTGCCCCGGATTTATGGCTCATGCCAGCTGGGCTGTCATCTTCACAGGTGTGGAAGGAGCAAACAGAGGTGACTGGATTCTGAAAAATGAAGTGTACTGCTCTACAGAGCCGCCTCTAGCGCAAAGGGTCTTCAAGCTCCTCACTGCCAGCTGCCAGGAAATGGCCATGATATAGAAATCAACAGCTTCTAAGATGTGAATCAGAATCCTAACACCCAGGTCAACAGTGTCAAGGATTCTTGTGCAGTGCACAACCTTCACAACCGCAGAAGGCAGACCTGGAGTCTGAGACCATTCTTGGCGCGAGACGTGGTGGGGGGCTGTGGGGAGAAGATGGACGGGGAGACGACGGAAGGGCATGAAGTAGAGAACAGTACCTCATGAGGCTTGTGGGGAGCCCGAGGCCGGGTCCGAGGCGTGGGGCCAGGTTCTCGCCCTTCACGGCCACTCTGCCCAGATCCTTTGGCGTTCTTCCGCACCAAGTGCCGACGCACTCCAGGAACGTCCTCAAACCGGTGACCTGCAGGAGGCGGAGGAACAGGACCGACTCCCCCTTTCTCTTACTTCCGTCCCCACCAGCCCCGGGCTTGGCCCGCGCCCGGCACTCACTCTTCATGAGGTCCAGGTCCGCGGTGGCCAGCGTCTGGGCCTCACTCTCATCTGTGGGGACTCGGGGCAGCAGAGCCTGCTCGGCCCCAGTCATGCTTCCAATGCGCCTCCTCTCCTGCAGGTTGTAGCTCCGGTGTCCAGGCTGCGCTTTGGTCAGGGGGCGCCCGGAAGCCCCCCCATCATCACCTCCTGCCGTACCGCTGGCCACAGCCACCACTTCTTCCACGGGGGCTCTGGACAGACAGAGTGGCCGTGAGCGGGAGCCACACGGCAGGATCCTGGGGAAGGGACCCCAACCAGACCCCACGCTCCCGCGCCCTGCTCCTGGGGGGCATGGGTGTGCATGAGTGAGGACCCCAGTGGCGGATGCAGCGTTTAAATCTGGCTCTACCCTCTCCTGGCCATGCTGCTGGAGCGATCACGCCAGCTCCCTCCAAACATCAGCTCCCCGGCAGCAAACCAGAGCTGGGGCCAGCCTGCTGGGGCGTGGGGCGAGGCGGCGTCCGGACACACAGCTGGCGCAGGGCCTCCCACCCACCCCCCAGCACACCCGGCGCCACGGACTCAAAGGGGGTCACACATCCAAGTTCCTAACCAAACGGAGGAAAGCATGTAAGAACAGGCCTTTAAAAGTATGGATGGCTCCCTGGCGGTCACGGGAACACGAACGCCTCGTCCTTACGGGTGGCAGCTTCCGCTCCCATCCCCCAAACCAGGAGGCCTCCTTTCCTCTCTGCCATGGCGGTGTGCCCAGGCCCTGCCACAGCGTCCCAAACTGCTCCCCCTCCCCAGCCCCAAACCCAGGTCCCCTATTCCGAACAAGTCCTACCCGACAGGCCCTCTTCCCCGACGCCCACCCACCCTCCGGCCCCCGGGCTCTCAGGTCTGTCTGCACCCCTGCTCACAAACCTGACCTACTTTTCCAATGCCACGCTGCTCTCTCTGAGGCCCCTCTACGTCCCACCGCCCCCCACGCCCGGGCCGCCCGCCAGCACACGGCCCACACGCCGCCCGCAGCCCGAGAGTCGTGGAGCGTGCCCTTGTGTTCCCTGGAGCCCTTCACGCTGCCTGGCACCCAGAAAACAACAGGTCCGTGATAGCGGTGACCTTGAGACCCAGGTCAAAGTGATTTCCTCCAGCAAGCCTTCTCTGGCTAACACCCCCAGACTCCAGCCCCCCACTGATACCGCCTAAAGCTGCCCTTCAGCACAGTTAACTTTTCTGGTGCCACTTCCCAGGGTGGACTGGGAGCTCCCCAAGAGCAAAGACCCGAAGCCACAGGTGCGGGAGACGGTGGAGGGGCGCTCAGCCTGCACACCTGTTCTGTGCCAGGCTACCCCACGCCTACCCGTCACTCACACCGCCCTTCCGTCCCCGCAACCGCCTTGCGAGAGAGGTTCTGTTATTCTACACACGGAAAGGCTGAGGCTGAGAGGTCATACTTGCCCAAAGGGGCAGGGCTGGGACTTGACCCCCAGTCTGAGCATCCTGAGGCTCATGCTTTGTTGCCCCGCACCATCACCTCACTGACGCCAGTAGGGGATGTCTCTGGGGTCACTTACCCAGTCTGGGCCCCTCTGCTGGCCCGGGGAGCCCCCTCCTGGTGGGGCAGCGCTGGAGGAAGAGACGGACTGGTCCTCTCTGCCTTCCGGTCAGCGGCTTCATCCTCCTGGAGAAAGAACTGGAACAGGAACCCATGAGCGCAGGTGAGGCTGGGCTCGGGACACCGGAGACCCCCCCTCCCAGGAGCCCTGCGCCCACTCACCTGCACCGAAGAGGGCGTGGAGGCGGGCGATGGTTGGGTAAGTGCCCGGGCCCCCTCGGCCTCGCTGGCCTCATCCTCGTCTTCCTCCCCCTCTTCAATGGTGGGGGTCTCCCCGGTGGGGGAGGCCCCAGGGCGCCTGCGAGGCTTCCGTCCCAGGCCCTGGGGGGTCTTGCGGCGGCGGGTGTCCGGAGGCAGGTGGGCGGACAGTGGGTGATGGATGTGGTGGGAGGACTGCCGGTGGTCTACGGAGGAGGAGGGGGCGTGGCTACGGGCGGGGACGGTGTGTCCCGCCCCCCCCCATGTCCCACAAGGCCCGCAGCCCCTCCCCTGCTGGATGGTCCAGCCCCAGCGCCCCCCCCCGCCCCCCGCCTCCCCCTCCACACTGCCCGCTCACATTCAAAGTCTTCCTCCCCATAGCTGCGGCCGGGCTCCTCTCCCCCTCGGGACCCAGCCTCCTGCAAGATCTCCTCAAACCGCTCCACACCCAGGGTGCGGTGCAGCTCATCCTCCTCGTGCTGCGGGAACGCGGGCGCCGCGGGGCCCGAGCTCTCCGGCTCTGGCTGTGAGGAACAGGGGTGGAGAGGACACACGGGGGCTCACCAAGGGCTGAACCCCGAAACCCCACCCGGTGCAGAGCTGGCGACCCAGGACCCCCCCCACCAGCGGCAGCACAGCCTTCCCCTCATATGCCAGGGCCATCTGCGCCTGGCACCGGTGCCTGTCCCCATTCGGGTCCGTTCTAGGGCACGTGCGGAGACTCCAGTGTCTCCAGCCCTGAGGCAGAACTGGCAGAACTGGCCAGTTCGCACGGCTGATGGTGAACAAATCCCCTCCGGCCGGAGAACAACTCCCGAGCCTGAAAAGTAACTTCTGGAGGTGCCCGTGGCCTGGGCTCTTCCGAGTCCAACGGAAACCTAGCCCCTGGAGAGGAATGCAGCGCTTCACCTCGTCAGGAACGCCCCCCCCCCACCACAGCGGCACCCCACCGAGCCTGGGGCCCCTCGCCGGCTCCTAGCCCCGCCCCTCTCCCCTCCCCCACCTGAGTCATACTGCAGGAGAGGAGCGGCGACTGCGGTGGCGGCGCTTCGGAGAGCTCAGCCCAGCTAAGCAGCCTGCTGCCTGGCCGCAGTCTTTGTCCGACCCCCACCCCCCCCAACCCCTGCCAGTCTCAGCTCCAGGCACCGCCAAATATTTGCTCAAGAGCTTCTGGACCTCAAGGGCATCGGGATCTCCAAGGGCGGGGTGTGGAGCCCCCTCCGTGGCAGTGCCAGCGGCCGGAGCAAGGAGAGCAAGGGGAGGAGGATTAAGAAGAAGGCGGGTCCTGGAGAGAGACGCCGAGGTGGGGACAGGAGCAGCACGGAGTGGCAGGGATACCGGGTACACGATACAGGAGTCGGGGGCTTGCTCTCCCGCCCCAGCCCCCGCCTCAGCAGCTCTAGCCCATTCCCCGAGCGCAGGGCTCCACTCTCACCAGAACGAGCAGCAGGAGGAAGGCGGCAGGAGGTGGCTGAAGCGAGTGGGCACAGGGAGCTAGCCAGGGTGGGGGCAGGGGGGGCAAGAGCCCCTCGCACCTGAGGCCGCAGGAGGAAGTCCATGGCCGGCAGGGGTGAACTCGGGAAGGAGGGGGAGGGGACCAGCCGAGCCCCTTCCCAGTCACGTGCCCCGCCGGGCCAGATGACCAATAAGGGGCTGATCGTGGCACTTGGGGTTAATCATTACACTCCTCAGGAAAATCGGGAGGGGGCCAAGTGGGGCGGTGGCCACGTGGGGCCGGGCAGGGCGGGCCTGGGTGGCACGTGGGGCCAGGGGCGGGGCTGTCGCTGCAAGCGAACGGCCCAGGACCACTGTGCTAGGGCGCTACTGCCTCTGAAGCTGGGTCAGAGGGGGTCGCCAGGTTACAGACCCAGGGTCCCCAAAGTTCCTCCCTCTCTGAGGTTCAAGAGCCACTCGGGGCTTTAAGAAACAGCCTCAAGTCCCTCCACAGGACTGCAAGTAGCGCAGAAGGACCACCACTGAAACCCATCCCAGCTCCCCGAGACCCCATAAGGCCCGGGGGAGGATGGCAGCGCCCCGCCCCAATCCATCAGAGGCTCCCCTTCCACACACACGTGCTCACTCCCCTGTGTGATGTGGACCCCCACCCCCCCAGAGCACCTGTGGCCATGGGAGGGGCGGTGGGGCGGGCCAGGCAATACTCACAGTACAGAAAGAATCTGCGCCCGAGGCGGGGCGCCGGGGGGCGCTGCTCATGGCCAAATCTTAGCCCTTTTCACTGTCACTGCGGCTTTCAGGGCAACAAGGCGGCGGCATAACCTGAGCAGGGGGAGAGGACCAGTCACGTGAGGGCAGGCCGCCAGGCAGGAGCGCCCCGGCCTTGCTCAGCCCCCCAACAGACACCCAGCCCGGGGAGACGGGGGGGGTGGGGTGGGGGGGTGGAGAACGGGTCTCAGGAACTCCCGCCAGCTGGCACCGAGCGGTCGTCCCGCTGCTCGGGATCGTCCAGCCTATGAAGGGCTTCAGGGTGGCCCTTAGAGGCCGGAGGGCAAAGAAAAGAGTTACTTCCAGGAAGAAAAGAGAAACACAGAGCGGAGAGGACTGAGGCAGAGGAGGCCACAAAGGGCCAAGTGACCAAGGGGAGCAAGAAAGGAGAGAAGGTAGGAGAGGCTGCTAAAAGGGGCCAGGGGACAAGGGGGAGTCCAGGCCCGGACCTAGAGAAAAAGCAGCAGAAATCAGGGTGGGGAACGGAGGAGAGAGGGGGAGAAGACAGGCGGAGCCAGAATCAGCAGTGAACGGTGGCACCCAATGGGGGCTGAACAAGAGAGGAGTAACCTAGGGAGAGGTAGACACCCCGTGGAGCAGAGTGGGGGTGGGGAGGAAAGGAGAGACTGGAGGGAGCCCCAAACAGCAAGCAAGGGGGTGGCAGAGACACCAGACCCAGGGCTGTGCCCCCTCCCCTGATGAAGGTGCTCCCTGGGGGAGGGGCAGGAGCCCAACTCCACTCACTCAGTGGGAGGGAGGAAGGGACGGCGGCGGGCACTGGCGGGTCGGAGCTTTATAATGGGGGAGGGGCACGTGACGGGCTGGGAAGAGGGTGGGCACAGAAACCCTGAGGTTCTGCCCTCAGGGGCTGTCCTGATCCCTCCCCTCCCCTAGCCCGGAGCCAGGAAAATCTGAGTGGCAGGGCTGACGCCCTCCTGACTGTGACTGTAGGGGTGTCTGGGGAGGGCACTGTGTGTGGCGGGGAAGCAGAACAGTTGCGGTTAAGGAACCTGACCGGGGCAAAGCAGGCTACTCATTCCTAGCAGCGAAGGCGGGCACCCAAGGTTCTCCAAAGTAAAATACTGAAGTTCCCCTGTGCGTTGTTGGGGGAGGGGGTCACGGTGTTCCACTTAGGGCGAACTCGGGCATAAGACAGGTCAGCGTAGGGTCAAAGAATATACATCTGGGGGGTCAGGCCAGGGTGGGGAGCCTGGGCAACACATTCTTGGCAAGCGCTCCCACTCAGCTGACGCTCTCGTCACCTCCCCCCCGCAGGCCTTTGGCCAGATCACGTCTGGTGTGGGGGAGAGGGGCACTGTGAGGGCCCCCCCCTCCCCTTCCCCCCGTGGGAGAAGGGTGTGTGGTGTCTTGAGCACCTGCAGGTGCCCCACTCCCACTTCCAGGCTGTGCCCTCAGTGTACTCCCCCCCACCCCCTCCCCGCCGGCCCAGAACACAAAGCAGCTTCTGTCCAGAACATTGGTGCCGATAATCCGGGGTGGGGGCACATTCCGGGACCAGCCCCGACCGGCCCGGAGGATTAGCATCTCCCCCACCCCTGCCCAAGGGATTAGCACCCCGGACCCCTACTTGGGCATTAACCACCCCGCAAGTGAACTCGCACATTCCACAGCTCTTCGACGTGGGGCTGGCGGGGTTGGGGTGGGGGGCGGAGGGAGGAGGGTAAAGTGGCTTTCAGGCAGCGCGGCCCCCACATTCAGCACGGGCTCCCCACCCAGACAAACCAGCCCCCCTGGAGTCAGGTCCAACTCTCCAGGCTCGTCTTTCTCATCCCCACCCAGGTGCTCCCTCTTCTGCCTGACCCCTTGTCCTGACCTGACCCGCCACCCCCTCCCTTCCCAGCTCCGCCTCCCAACCCGGAGGTCGGGGGCAGCGGCCCGGGGCGACCCTGGATGGGCCTTAAGAATAGAGTAGGGGGTCTTAGGGAAGGGGTATCGTCTGGAGCCCGCCCAGGAATCGGGAAGGCCGGCGGCGCCTCCCAGAGACTACCCCCTCCTGGTGGCAGGGGGCGCGGCACCCACGATTTAGGTTATTCTAAACAGCGGACCCCTGATCCCGCTCCCGCCCAACACTCCGCGCGCCTCGGCATCCTTCTCCCCAAGACCTCGCTTCCCCGCGCCCCAGTCTCCGCCCCTTCCTCCACTTCCACTCCCTCCCTGCTCCGAGTCCCGAGTTCCCCCCTTTCCTTCCCCCTCCCTTCCTCCCTCCGCGGCCCTGGCCCTCCGCTGCCACCTCTCCGCTTACCCGCTTGCTCTGGACTTCGTGCCCCGGGGGTCTCGGGGTCTCTCCCCCTTCTCCGGAGCCCTCGCGCGCTCCCGACGACTCCCTAGTGCCCACCTCGGGGCGCACCCCCGCAGCTCCCAACTTCTCCCAACTCAACTTTCCCCCGCGCCGCGGGCAGGCCAGCCCCCTGCGTGCGCGCCCCCCGGCGCACCGTGCGCGGCCCCGCCGCAGCGGGTGGGGGAGCGGAGAGCCGGAGCAGAGACCCGGGGACGGAGGCGCGCTTCCCAGACACCGCCCGGCCCTGGGAGCCCGGCGGCCACCCTCCGTCCTTCGGCTCCGTCCCGTGAGGCCGCCGCCCGGGCTTCCCCGCAAGGGACTTGGGCACCCTGGGGACGCCGTCTCTTGGCCGCATTAGGCACTTCGCGACGGAAGGGAGCCCGCCTCACGCTGGGGATCCCAGGCAGGAAAACAGAGACACAAAAATGATCGGGAAATTCGGGGCGGAGGAACTTGAAATACAAATGCATCGGGTCAAGATTCTCCTCCTACCAGCCCCCCCCCACTACCCCCTCCCCAGTAATCTCCAAGGAAGGCCGTGTCTTTGCCTGGGGGCGGGAGAGGGTTGGCGGTAGGAGTGATGGCTGCTGGAGGTTGGATTCCCATTACCCTGAGCTGACCTAGACTTTTCGAACCGGGGACCTCTGCCTCGGAGAGGTTTCCCCGCGGCGACCTCCCTCCGCGAAGCGTATTATAATCATCACCTGCCGTTAAAGATCTCTCTGTGTATTTCTGGTTTTCCCAACTAAATGATAAATTCTTCCAGAGGAGAAGTATACTTTTCTTTTTGAAATGTTTTTATTTTTTTAGTATGCCACCAGGTGAATGAAGCACAGCATTGTGTATGCAGAAAACAGATCTAAACGAGTTAATTAACAAATGCTTAGCACCAACTATGGTTTTGGTGCTGAGGAGTGCTGTTTGGGGCCGTTTTTTGTCCAGTTCACAGCCCTCAAGAATGCAATCATGAGACAATTAGAGAGGAGCGCGAGAAAATCTATAATCAACTCCTTAAGGGATGAGGTCAAGGCTGCTGCAAGTATAGCATCTGTCTGTGCTTCTGTCTGTTGAGGGCGGTAGCCGACTTGCCGGTCCTCGGCCACACCCTGGTTGACTCCGGTGGGCCCGGGCTCTCCAGACTGGTATGGGGGGCGGGGGTGGGGGCTCCCAGTGTTCCAGCTAGCTTGCCTTGTGCTGTCACAGTGTAGCGAACGGCTGGAGTCGGGTGGGCTCCGAGACGGCACACGGGGCCGAGGGCAGAGAGGAGTCCCTGGCGTATGTTAAATCCAGGGGCACACCTGCCTCTCTTCCCAGCCCTGTGTGTGGTGCAGCTGGTCCCTGTGAAGTCATCATCAAGACATGGCTCGGAGCCACTCCCCAACCAACCCTGAGCTCTCCCGATGACCTGGGGAGAGGTGGAAATCCGTAGTGAGATTGTCAGGAGGTTGTTGGGACCTCGACACCATCGGTCGCGTCAGAGCGCAGCCATCCGGGCCGGGGATGCAGGCCGCCAAACCCCAAACCCCAGAGAGCGCCCCACCCCCACCCTACTGCATTCTGGAATGTGTAGTCCCAGAGAGGCCCTTTTCAAAATAAAGTTGTGATCACACAGCGAGCAGGGCACGCTGGGAGCCGTGGCGCTACGGCTGTGAGGCCCAGAAAGCGGACACGCGATGCTTCCTGGGACTTGAAGTCCAAGGTTTTGCTCCGCTGTCGAAGCGGGGCCCCGGGAAGCGAGTGCTGCAGAGAGCCTTCGCGCAGCCTGCTGGGAGTTGTAGTCTTTTTGTCTTCTAATGCCCGGGACATTGCTGGGAAACCTGGGTACTATGAATACTACACGCCCCAGAAGCCCTTGCGCAGTCGGAAGGGGGAGGCGGGGCAGGACCGGAGGCTGGGGTGCCGCCTCCTCTGCAACGCCGGGGCCGGAGTCTTAGAACCCAGGGCCCGTAGGGGTCCCCGCGGCTGCCGCGATGCAGAAATACGAGAAACTCGAGAAGATTGGGGAAGGTAATGGGACTACGAGATGTTCCTGCAAGATCTTCCTCTACAGACCCTTCAGCATTCCTTGCAGCCCTGGTTCCTCTACCGTCAGCAATACCCACAGGCTCCGACCTCAGCACTGGCTGCAGCCCCGGCCCCGAGCTCAACACTCCTTGCAGACCCCTATCCTTCCCGTTAGCATCTCCCGCAGACGCCCCTTCCCAACCTCAGCACCGCCTGGAGACCTACCTGCCGACCTTAACACTTCCTGCATCTTCCGCCCCTAGCCTCGGCACCCTTTGCAGGCTCTCACCCAGCCCCCAGCCTCAGTGCTCCATGCAGACCTCCAACCTCAACGTTTCTGCCGACCCTCACTTTTCTCCCAGACCTGCCCACCACCCCCAGACCCGCCGGAAGCACCGCCTTTATTGGAGACCTCTTTACCCTCGCAGCTGCAGCCTATGCCCGCTGCAGACGCGCCTGAGCCATCCAGCTCCAGGCACCTTCTCAGCCCCATCCTCCTTTACACAGCTCTTCAAATGCTGAGCCTTCACGTCAGTCTCTTCCCTTACTCCTCCAGGCATCAGAAATAACCCACTCCCACGTTGCCTGCTCTCCTGACAGGGACTTCCTGGGGTGGGGAGGGTGTCCCATCTTCACCCCCACCCCTGACCTTCCTCTAGGCACCTACGGAACAGTATTCAAGGCCAAAAACCGAGAGACCCATGAGATCGTGGCTCTGAAACGGGTGAGGCTGGATGACGATGATGAGGTAGGACTGGGACACCGGGGCTAGGGAGGGGGTTGAGGGCCCAGGTGGGGTGGGATGTGACTGTTGCCCACCCGGCCCCCTCCCATGTGTAGGGAGTGCCGAGCTCAGCCCTTCGGGAAATCTGCCTCCTCAAAGAGCTGAAGCACAAGAACATCGTCAGGTGTGTAGACGGGCAGGGCCCTCCTTGCCTCTGTGGTCAGTTGGAGGAGTGGGGGGGGCTTCAGAGATGGGCTGGGCTGATGCTGGGGTCAGGGTTGGGCCGATCCAGATCCCTCGGGGATCTGAGGCTGAAACTCGTGGACCTGCCCCGCTGAGTCCTCCCTCCTCCCCAGGCTTCATGACGTCCTGCACAGCGACAAGAAGCTGACTTTGGTTTTTGAGTTCTGTGACCAGGTGAAGGGGGAACTTGGGGGACAGTAGCCTTGGGGGAGGGTATAGGGGCTCAGGCTGAGGTTAAACAGTGTCACGCTCCCTACCCCCATCCCTTTCTAGGACCTGAAGAAGTATTTCGACAGCTGCAATGGTGACCTAGATCCTGAAATTGTGAAGGTGAGGGGTAGTGTGCTGGAGACTCGTTGAGGCCGAGGGGGACTCTGCCTTCAGTATAGGCACCCTCTGAGTGCCAAGTTCAGGGCCTGAGCGGGGGGACATGCTGGGGTGTCAGGGAATGAGAAAACCCTGTCTCTACCCTCCAGCACCCCCACCTGAGCCAGCACCTTGACATGGTCTCTGAGATCTGAGGGTATCACTTTGATATCCACAGTGACATGATTTGCACTTGAGAGATGAGAAAATGAGATTCAGAGAGATTCATTCATTCATTCATTGAACTGTCGGACGTTTTGCTATGTGCCAGGCACTGTGCTAGACCCAAGTGCCTGGCACTTGCCCCGGGTCCCGGGGGAAGCAGTGCTGAATAATACAGCCCAGCATATATATTGACGGCTACGAAGTGTGTGCTTACCTGAGGCCAGTTCGGGGAGAGATCCGTGTGGGAGGGTGGGAAGGCCCACTAGGCTGTAAGTTCCAGAAGGGTGGGGACCCGGGCCCACACTCACCGTTCACTTATACCCAGCCCCACACACAGCGGGTCCTCCATAATGAAGTGATGATGTCGCTGAAAGATGGGTAGGGTTTTGAGGGTGAAGAGGGGAACATGACCCACCACTGGGTGCAGCCTCCTTCCAGAAGGTCTGACACTCTCCCCCGCACCCCCCTCCACCCCACAGTCCTTCCTCTTCCAGCTGCTGAAAGGCCTGGGATTCTGTCACAGCCGCAACGTGTTGCACAGGGACCTGAAGCCCCAGAACCTGCTAATAAACAGGGTACCTCTTGGGGAGAAGGTGGGCGGTTGGGGAGGCACACGTGATGGGGGGGGAAGCTGGGCTGGGGAGGCAGAAGAAGGAGGCCCGCCCTGGGACTGTTGAAAACCCTCTCTCAAAGTCCCTTCCCATCTCCGCTCAGAACGGGGAGCTGAAATTGGCCGATTTTGGCTTGGCTCGAGCCTTTGGGATCCCGGTTCGCTGTTACTCAGCCGAGGTGAGCTGGAGGGGGGTGGGATATGGGGGTAAGGGAGGGGAGGTCCCCTCTGAGCATCTTTCACCTCCTACTCCAGGACCCATGACGTTTTTTCCCCTCCTCACTGAGCCCCTCCCCCCCAGCCCTCTAAGTGGGGGTCACTGTGGGTGGGGTCTTCTCCAGGTGGTCACGCTGTGGTACCGCCCACCAGATGTCCTCTTTGGGGCCAAGCTGTACTCCACATCCATCGACATGTGGTCGGCCGGCTGCATCTTTGCAGGTGACATGCCGGGGGTCTGCAGAGGCACTGTGTCTCCCATCTGAGTGGACACGTCGGGTCTGGGGTGTCCCCTCTGGGGGAGGGTGTGAGGCCCTTGGGGTTGGGGATGGAACACACAGAGGGCGCCATGGGAATGAGGGGTCTTCATGTGTCCCCTCCACCCCCTAGAGCTGGCCAACGCGGGGCGGCCTCTTTTCCCCGGCAATGACGTAGACGACCAGTTGAAGAGAATCTTCCGATATCCTTCGACATTTCCCTTCGCCCCGAGCCTCTGAAGTGGAGAAAGAGGGGGCACCTGGCTGGCTCAGTCGGTAGTCGTGTGACTCTTGATCGCATCTTGATCGGGGGTCATGAGTTTGAGCCCCACGTGGGGCGTGGAGTTTACTTTTAAAAAAAATGAAGGGGAGTAAGGATCCCGCGGAGCTCAGAGTGCATGGGCTGGGCCAGGATAGGGGGTGGCTTTGGGCGAGGGGATGGAGGGCCAACAGCGATGTGGTCTCAGGGCTGATTGGAGTGACCGGCTGGAGCCTGTATGACCTGCGGACAAGGAGGGCTCGCCTGGGGGAGTAGCCATGAGCAGGCCCCTCCATGAGAAGTGAATCGTCAGGATGAAGGCCAAAAGCAGCGGGGGGTTTAGATGTGGGAGTAGGAGAGGCCCGACCATCTCACCAGGAGCAGACATCAGGGTTTAGGTCAGAGGAGCGAATGTTTGTAAAGTGCCTGGTGCCGCGGGAACACGCACGCTCTGGGTCCTGCCTCTGTCCTGCGCTGTGGGATAAGGTGAGGGGTGTGGAGGTGGGTGTGAGAACCCCCCCCGCCCCCCGCTACGAGGAGGGGAAGAGCCCCTCACCCACCCGGCCCTTTCCACCTGAGTGATCCTTGACCCCGTGGACACGCTTCTGGGGACACCAACCGAGGAGCAGTGGCCTGCCATGACCAAGCTGCCGGACTATAAGGTGTGGCGGGGAGTAGAGGGGCCCCTTCTGCTTCCCAGCTCTAGCAGCCTCCAGGCCCCCGGACCGCGGGTCTGACTCTCCCTGCACCCCCACAGCCCTACCCGATGTACCCGGCCACAACGTCCCTGGTGAACGTCGTACCCAAGCTCAATGCCACAGGGAGGGACCTTCTACAGGTGACCAAGGGCAGGGGTCGGGGGTGGGATCCAGACCCTCGTCAGCAGGTCTGGGGGAGGCCGGGGCTGGAGGCAGCTGACCCAGCCTGACCCCGCCACGCCTCTCTTCGCGCCCCTAGAACCTCCTGAAATGTAACCCCGTCCAGCGCATCTCGGCAGAAGAGGCCCTGCAGCATCCCTACTTCTCCGACTTCTGCCCCCCGTAGGCCCCAGGACCTTGGCCAGGCTGGGGCCTGGCCTAGCGAAGCCCCCTCCTGGGAGGGTAGGAAAAGTAGGGGTGCACAGTGTGCTGAGCCCCAGCTGTGCTGGGCCCGGCCGGGGTGGAGGTGCCCCGGGCCGCGTTCTTCACTCCCTCTGTGGACTTTATTTAATTTCATAAATTGGCTCCTTTCCCACAGTGTGGCTGATGTGGTGGAGTGGCTCTGAGAGGGGGTGGGCTTGGGCAGGGGTCTCTGCCACCCTCTCCATCCTCTCGCGTCTGGCTCAGACCCAGCCCGGTGGTTCCGGCCTTTGCTCCACTACTCCGAGTGGCCTGACACGGGGGGCTCGGGGCAGCACCCCCACACGTGTGCTTAGGCTGGCACGTACGCCCCTCCCTCCCTCCCTCCCTCCCTCCCTCTGCCCAGGGCTGGGCAGCCAGTGTCAGAGTAAAGACGGTCTTCCGCCAGAATGTGGAGAAAAGGGCTGGGCCTTTCTTCATGGTTCTCCATATCCCACGTGTACCTCCCCACCCTTCCCTTCTTCATCCCCACCCCTCTCCCCCACAGCCAGGCGGGCAGGCTGGGACAGCAGCGATCCAAAGCTGTGGTTAGATCAGGAGCATCCCTTTCCCGCTCCCCTGTCAGTTTCCCGGTATTTGGGGTACAGAGAAAGAGCAGGGACGGGGCGGTAGCTGGGGCCGGGGACCTTGTGCTCTTTGGGGAGGCTGGAGAAGCAGAGCCGTTCCCGTGGAGACGGGTGGTGTGCTGGCGCTGGGTCCCCAACGTGAACAAAGAGTCATGGTCTAAGGCCCCCGAACACAGCTGTTCTCCTGCTGACTCCTCTTTGCCTCGCTACCTGCCTCTGAGCACCTTTCTCTCTGAGATGTCATTTTGATAAACTCCCTTCATGCTGGGGTGCAAATGGAGGGTCCCCTCTCACTACCCTCTTCGCCCCGAGAGATTCGTGGCTGTTGACGGGGGACCCACCTACATTTTAGGCGCTGTCCACTGGATGTTGGCCGGCGGAGGTCCTCTTTGACCTTGGCCTGACTAGTCTGGCTGTGAGAGAAACCGCTGAGGCTGATGCACTAGAACTTTATTTGGGGTGAAGAGGGCAGAGACCTGTGCAGGCGGGGCCCGTCCAGGATGTCAAGGCACAGCCCGGAAGACACAGGAGCCGGGTCTAGAGCCGTGTGACGAGGTAGCAGGTGCGGTGGGAGGCAGACAGGGTCTTGGTGACGGCACAGGGAGGGGTGGGGGCCCTGGTGAGACCCAGACCATAGTGCTGGGACAAGAGGCCTTGTAGCCACCGCCCTGCCCTCCTGAACCTCAGTGTCACCCTCTAGACTGGACCTGCCCCTCCTCCCTTGAAATAGTGAGCCATTTCTTGTTACCTGGGGCCCAGGCTGAGGTGGGGAACTTGGGTTCCATGGCTGCCCAGCCCTTCCTGAAGCTGTGGGAGGAGGGAAAGGGTCAGAGGTGGGGAGGAGTCCTCCCTCCGGGGACCAGCCAGTCACTGCACGCTCCTCCCCCACCATTCTTCCCTCAGCTGAGTGGGGATGGTGTTCTAGGCCTCGGGGAGATGTTGGAGGTGGCAAAGGAGGAAGGAGGCATTATTACCAGATTGGTGCTAGAGTGCCTTTGGGAGTGCTTTCTGTTCCAGAAGTATCCCAGGACCCTGTCTCGGAACACCTGGGGACAAGCAGTGGGGGGGCGTGGCCATTGCACACCTCCTGGATCTTATCCACCGATCCTTCCCCCTCCCCCAGCTGGGGCTCAGGCCCACCTCACAGAGGTAGTCCAGGATCTCAAGGATGGTGAGCAGGCTGGCCCCGATGAACAGCCCCATCTGGCCCCCAATGTCGCCTATGGAGACCAGGTTACCCATCAGCTCACAGCCACCTGCTGGGCCCTTGCCTCCCCAGACTCCTGGGTGACATGCATGCGCGCGCTCTCTCTGTCTCTCTCTCTCTCTCTGTCTCTCTCTCTGTTTCTCTCTCTCTCTCTCTCTCTCTCTCACACACACACACACACACACACACACACACACACACACACACCCACCAAGCAGTTCTGACACTTCATAGGCCTTCTTCTGCTCCACGGTCTCATAGTCGAGGGCCTCAAAGAAGATGTCCAGCACCAGCACGTTCTCTCTGGAGGAAAAGACCAGGAAAGCTCACTGGACACCCCCTGGTGCCAGCTGCTGGCAGCAGAGCGGTGCCCGATCTCCCCATCGCCCGACTCCTTTTAAAGTCTTGGGACGGGTGTCACCGCCCCCTTTGCAGAAGAGATGGTGTCAGAAAGGTTAAACAGCTTGGCCAGGGTCCCAGGAGCCCCGCGATGATGTGCAAGCTGGTGTCCCACCCGGGTGTGCGCACGAAGGCTCGCCCGCCTGAGGGTGCCGCCCCACCGCCCCTACCGCCCTGCCCGAGGGTGCCACCCACCCCCCCACCGCCCCTCCCCACCCCGGCTGGCCCGGCTCACGCGATGTAGGCCTCGCTGCGGTTGTGTTTCCGGGCCAGGTAGCGGGCGGAGGCGCGGCTCGGGATCCGCACCATGGAGAGCTCCTTGGCGTAGCGCGTGCTGGCGCAGGGGTTGGGGCAGGTGCACGCGTCCTTCCGCAGCATGGCGTCTGCGGGCCACAGTCGCCCGAGTCAGGGCCACCTGGCTGGCCGGCGGGTCCGGTAGCCAGAGCCGAGCAGGGGCGGGGATGCGGGGGAGGTCTGCCCCTTACCCAGCGCCGGGTGCGCGCAGTCCTTGAATTGCTGGGGGCTGCACACCGGCGCCCCGCCTGGGGTGGTGGTGGAGGAGGCCGCTCAGGAGCAGTCCCCAGGCTCCTTGCTCCTTGGCCCCAACTTGGACGCACCCCCCCACCCCCCGCCTTCGCCCCCCTCCCCAGCTCCTTACCTGGCATATGCATCATTCGGCACCCGCACTTCCGAGCCACATAGCGGGCCTCACAGGCCAGGCGGCACCCCATCAGACTATACGGGGGTTGGGGGCCCGGGCTGGGGCTGGGAGGACCCAGGGGACCAGAAGGTTCCGGCTCAAAGTCGGGGTCCAGAGATGCGGAGCTGCAGTCACCCCAGGGTGGTGGCAGGAAGCTCAGCTGTAGTTGGGCGGGTTAAGGAGGCTTCAGGGAGAAATGGGACCGGTGGCCAAATGCCATGTAAGCGGTCACCGAGAAGGCGTGCGGAGGGCCGGAGCCCCTGGGATGTTCTGGGATGTTTTGGGCCGAAGGAAGGGGTTGGAAAAGCCTGGGGAGGATACTTGCTGCTGCTGGCAGGACACGAAGGTCTGGTAGCCGGGGGCCGCCCCGAAGCCCAGCTGGTCAATGGTGGGCGGCTCCTCCTGGCTGTGGATCTGCACTCGGACCCCCACCTCAAATGGGGTCTCCTCTGCAGGGGAAAGGGGGACCCTGAGGCCTGTGTCCCAGAGGACTCCCCGCTGCAGACCCCCTCGCCCCAGGACTGTGACTAGCCAACCCTGCGCCTCCCCTATCACAGGAAAGGATGTACTCTGGGGCCCTTCCTAGCACCTCCTCCGCTTCCCAGAGCCTTTTGTACACCGTCTCTGCCACCACTCCAGCCTGACACACGTGCCCCCGTACCCATGTCCCTCCACACGGGCAGATACTCATCCTGCTGCACGTCCAGCATGATCTCCAGCCCGTTGCCCATGCCGCCCTTGGGAGTGGTGAGAAGCTCTGCCCCATCTGCGCCCGAGTTAAAGGTGTAGCACTGACCCATCCGGGTGAAGATCTGTGGGTGAGCAGACAGGGAACAGACCTCACCGGGGAACAAGGAGCCCGGCCAGCCCTTTCCACCAGGCAAACACAAGACCTCTCCCCTCCCCATCTTCTGTTTGGTCTCTTTGAACACGGAACCCACATCTCAATGCCCCCACCCCCTCCCTCATACTGGCACATCTAGTTGGACCCCTGTGGGCTCCCGTCACTGCAGCCCCTCCTCCCCCTTCTTCGGCACCCCCCAGCCCCCCAGCCCAGGACACAGCCTGTAAGGACAAGTGTTTCTTCAGAGAATGGCAAGAAAGGAAGTGGGTCTCAGTCGCCCTCCTCCAGGCCTGGCAGAATGTTGGAGAGGCAGAGGGAGAACGAGCCCACTCCTCCACGCTGGCCCCAGGAGCCAGGGCTCCACAGCCCAGAGCTTGGGCCCAGAGTCAGCCCGGGTGAGTGCCCTGCGCTGGGAGGCATGACCTTGTCCGTTGCAGTCCAGCTGAGTGGCAGGGAGGGGTCCCCAGGGAGGGCAGTCTCCGGGCTGGACAAAAAGGCCCTGGTGGGCGGGGGAGCCCATCGCCTGGCTGGAAAGGAAAGGATCCCCGGCCCAGGTGTGAAGATCCCTTAGCTTAGGAGGAGGCTGGGCCGGCAAGGCTGGGGAATTGCGGGTCCCTGGGGGGCCGGGCCGGTGGCCAGCTCACCGCGGTGAAGTTCTCGGGCCCGCACGGCCAGCCCCGGTAGCGGCAGCCCAGCAGCATGTCCTCCAGGGTGTGTCCGGCCCTGGCATACAGTCGAGCCATGTCGAAGGTGGGACTGGGCATGAAGCCGGGCGGCGCGGGGGGCAGGCCCAGGGCGCGCAGGAAGGCGGCATGCTCAGGGGGCTCCACGCCCAGCAGCGCGGGCCCGGCCCAGTGCAGGTCGTTGGGCGTGAGGCGCGAGCGGCGCAGCGGGTTGATGTTGCACAGGGTGACGGCGGGGAAGGTGAGCCGGTGGCTCTCGCGCTCGTCCAGGGCTGTCTCGTGGTGGAACTCCCCGTAGTAGCGTACCCTCTCGGCCACCTGGTAGAGGAAGGCGGCCAGGGACAGGAGCACGGCGGTGGCCCACAGCCCTCGGCGTAGCGTCAGGCCCCCGGAGCCGAAGACGTGGCCCAGCCCGTGCATCGTGCAGCTGTTGGCGAACACGCGGATGTCTGAAGCTGCCCGCGGGGCCTCCTCTGACCCGGGATGGGGCTTCATGGCTGAGGTCCAGGGTGGGGGACCCTGAGAGGGTCTGGGAGTCGTGACCAGGCTGCAGGGGGCCTGGAAGGAGACAGTCCGAGGACTGGGAAGGGCTGAGAGGATTTGGGGGGCCGGGCAGGGGTCACTGCAGGGGAGGAGAGGGGAGGAGAGAGTGGGGAGAGGAGCCCAAACCAGGAAGTGGGAAGGCACTGGCCCGGCAGGTTGGCAGGTTCGGCTCAGCAGTCTCCAGGACCCAGCAGGGGCTCCGCGGGAGAGACCAGGTAGGGCGCAGCGGACTTGGGAGGCAGGGGCCGCTCTGCTGGAGGCGGCTCTGCTGAGCCTGAGCTGCCGCAGAGGATTGAGTTTCAGCAGTGAGGGGGCAAGGGGGCCCGCAGAGCAGTCTGGGGGGCGGGGAAGGTCCCTGGGGCCCCAGGCTGAGCCATTAGTGCGGTGTGTTGGGGGGGAGGGGCGTGGCCGTGGAGACCAGAGGCGCCAGCGGAAAACCACAGCCATCCTGGGGAAGGCTTGAGGGGAGCCTGGAGATAAGTCGGGGCTGGGGGTGCCTTAATGGCCCTCTCGGTTCCCAGCTGTGGTCCTTGCGGTTGGGTTGAGGGTCACTTGCCCAGTCCCCTCCCTCCTTTTGCCTCTCCTCCCTTCCCACTGACCTCGCTTGGGATAATTTGTTTCTTCACAAAGAGAGGAGCTGGCTCTTGACCAAGCTGGAAAGTGGTGGGAAGTTTGGCATCGGCAGATTCGAGCCCCCAGCAGCCCAGCCTGCATGGCTGGCGTGTCTGCGGGTCTCAAGTCCGGGAGCGGTCTGTCTCAGAGTCCTCCTCCCACCTCCCCATGCCGAGGCCCTCCTCTGCCACAGGGACTATGGGCTCACTAGCCACCCTCCCGGGGAACATGGGGGCCCAAATTTTTTTTCCCACTTAAAAACATCCTGGAGACCACGGAATACCTAGTAGCTGGAAAGCTTCCCCAGTTTTTAAATGGCTGCGTTCTATTCCATTATGTGGGCAGACCAACTTTCATCTACTCACACTCCCATGGATGGACATCGGGGGTTTCCAGTCTTCCATTGTAAACAGTGGCGCCCTCAGTACCATTGCACAATGTAAATTTCCAGAAATAGAACTGCTGGGTCAAGAGGCAACTGAATGGATAATTTGGTAGATACCACAAAATTCCCCACTGAGGGAATTCTACCATTTTGCACACCTGCCAATAGCATGGTGGGCAGTGTGCCCATTTTGTGGGGGAGGGGGGCTTTTCTTTTAATTTTTTAAATGTTTATTTTTGAGAGAAAGTGTGAGCAGGGGAGGGGAGATGCGCGTGTGCGCGCACACACACACACACAGAGACAGAGAAACCAAAGCAGGCTCCAGGCTCTGAGCTGTCAGCACAGAGCCTGACGTGGGGCTCAAATGCACAAGCTGTGAGATCATGACCTGAGCAGAAGTTGGACGCTTAATCGACTGAGCCTCCCAGGCGCCAGCCCCCCTTTTTTAAAAGTAGGCTCCATGCCCAACATGGGGCTTGAACTCATGACCTGAGATCAAGTCTTGTGTTCTACCCATGGGAGTCAGCTGGGCGCCCAAGCAGGGGGACTTTACTAAAGGGAGAGATACAGAGCCCCTGACCCAGCTGGGGTGCCCCAGGCCACAGTGCCCAGCATGGCGAGACGACGGCACGGGCCAGGGGAGGACTCCCAGCAGCCGGAGCAGACACCTCCAGAAAGCAGGATGGCCGTTGGCAAGGCTGGTGCCACCGGCCTGCAGTGGGGCAAGGGTGTCATGCTGACCCAAGGCGTGGGGACACAGGGCAGCAGGAGAGCCCGGCGGCTGGGGGCTGCGGGGGGGGGGGTCGCCCAGACACCCCCAGGGCAGATGGCCAGGGCCTGGTCCTCGTCAGTGCCCAGCCCCGCATTTGGTTAAATAAATGCTCATCTGCCCGTGTAGCTGCGAACGGAGAGACGCCGTACAGCAGGCCTGGGAGCACACAGGTTTCCCTCCACTAATTTGTTTACTGAATCTATTTCTACTCCGTCTCTTTCCACAAAGCACTGAGGCTGCCGGGCTCACACTGGTGGGCTCCTGGCTGTGAGTGGGAGAAATACGGTTCGCCAACTGACCATGATCACACGGCGCTGCAGTCACCTGTCCACCTGTCTGTTGTCCCGACAAGCCCGCACTTCCACGGGGGCAGGGGCAGCGTCACACCCATCACAGGTGTGCGGCACATGATACGCGTAGCTTGGAAGGAGGTGAACAAGTTTATTGTACACGTGACCAGCTCCTGAGGCTGGAGCACAGGGAGGTGTGAGTACTTTCCCACAGATTACCCCATTTCAACTCTTCAACTCTCAAGAAGAGGTACTGCCAGGCGTATGACCCGTGTTGAATAGTTGCAGGAGCCAAGGTTGAAGCTGAGGCCACGTGGCGAGCGTGAGGCTGACCCACAGCCTTCCGGCTCAAGGCCCGCCACAGACCTCGCTACTTCCCTGGGGTGGGGGAGTGGGGGGCTAGGATTTGAGGAGGCCGCCCTGAAGAGGTCCAGAGAGACCGGAGTCTGGTGTCAGGGGGGGTCTCTGGGGGGGGTGGGGCTGGAGCTGGGGGAGCAGGAGCTCGAAGGAGGGGTGAGACAGGCCTGCGTGGACTTGGCCGGAAGCGGTGGCTGACTCTGGGCTGCACTGCCTGGGTGGGTGTTAAGCGGCAAGGCCACCTCACGCTCTGCCCCCACTGGGCTGTGGCCGCCCTGGCAGTGACCTTGGATCTGTAAGGAAGCAGGTATCAAACCAGGGTGGCTGTGGCCCTGGGACATTTCAGGTACTTTGTCCCCAGAGGAGCATCTGCTCCCAAGCCACACCCAGAGGAGGCTGCGGGGGCTCTAACCCCTGGCTCCTGCACTCACACCTGAGGCAACACCGCTTCTTCCAGGCTGGCCTCGGGCTACAGCGGAGCTCTCGCCCCTGAAACAGGGCACTCCCCTTCAGGGCCACAGGATGAATCCAACTGATTTTGTGTTTTGTCAGCCTGGGGGCTAGGTACTAACTTCCCCCAGAGGTTTGGTGACCTCTAGCACCATATGACCCCTGTGGCTGGAGTCCGGGGTATCTGTCGGCTCCGGCTTAGTCTCCTTCAGAGCCGGGTGGCCTCATGTGGGAGGGCCATCCACAATCTCACAGGGTGACCGAACCGAGGTGCACGGGACCAGGGCAGGGGTGAGACGGCCCAGTAAGCCGGAAAGCCGGAAGGTCCTCGTGGAATGGACCACAGCATGCCCTGCTCCTCCTCCCCCTTCCCAGGGGCCAGGGGCATGTGGGGTACTTATTTCACTGGACGGGAGTGTGAGGGGGGGATGAAATTTAGAAAAAGGACCAGTATTCACAGAATAGGGTGCAGGAGGGGAAGCTGTTCTCAGGATGGGGGCTGTGGTTCGAGGGCCTGGCCCGAGGGACGGGCTCCTTCTCCCGGGGCTCAGAGAGGCAGTGGGGACGGAGCAGAGAGGGGAGTCGGCCAGGAAGTTGAGGTCCTGGCACGGGTGGGGGAAACCCTAGTGTGAACTCCTATTCCCCCTGACACTGGTTTATACAGAGGTGAGGCCTGATGCCTTTAGGCTATCAGGTAGGGGGCTAACTTGCCAGGGTTCCTGAGAGGGGTCGGGAGGGTCTGGGCAGAGGGAGGGGCCAGAGCAGGGGCCTGGGGACTCTGCCTCCCTCTCTGTGCAGCCCAATGACTCATGGCTCTGGCGGGAGGGAGGCAGGCAGGAAGGGGAAGCGGGGGACGGGGGAGTGGTCCCGACCCACCACCCCCCAGCTCAGCGAGAGGCCGGGGTTGCACTGTGAGCAGGGGAGCGGCAGCCCACACCCCGGCACACTGGCCTTCCTGGGTGTTTGGTCCCTGGGAGCCCCCCAAGCTGAGCCCCAGTCCCGGAAGTCGATGCTCAGCGGCAGCGAGACCTTAACCAGCTGCTCTCAGGCCTTGGGGTGGCGGTTCCTGGGGCCTCTGGGCATCTCGGGAGCTGGGACATCCAGGGCCTGTCTCCGGATGAGGTCCGCATACAGCCCGCCCTTCTTCAGGAGCTCCTTATGGGTCCCCACCTGGAGAGAGGAAGGAGGGCCAGGTGGTCACCCCAGCTCAGTTCACAGCCCTAGGAGGGCTGGCCTCTTAGCAGCCATGGGCTCACTGTCTTCTTAGCCAGTGTCTCCTGGAGGCACTGTGAACCCAGAGCACTGGCTTGCGTGAACTCGCTAGCGCTGCCTGCCTGCTTGGCCAGGCTTTGGAAGTGCACCCAAGTCCTGTCTCCCTCACAGAACCCAGAGACTCCAGCTTTCACTTGAGTGAGCAGCTGGGGGGCGCTGATCCTTGCCGCAGAGCAGCCTCTGGAGATCGGCTCCTGGCCAGCCTCTCACCAGGGTACCTGGTGCTGCCTCTGCTGTGCCTCGGCCCCTAGGCCCATTCTCCCTAGTGCTCTGCACTTCGAGTCCCTTCCCTTCGGTCCTGGGAGTCATGAAGTAGCTCTACAACACCCCCCCCACCCCCCACCCAGGGTACTGGAAGAAATGGGCCCTGAGAGGCCAGGGCAGGAATTCCTGAATCTGCACAGGGTGCCGCTTCCAGAACATGCCCCAGGCCCCCAGGGCCAGGCCAGACCCTCACATGGCCCAGCTGAGCCGCTCTTTCCATTGTGTCTGCGGTCAAAACTGTCCCCACCTGCGGCCCGGCCCCCAGCTGACCTCGCAGACTCGGCCGTGGGCCATGACGACGATGTGGTGGGCCCCGCGTACGGTGCTGAGCCGGTGCGCGATGACCAACACCGTGCGGCCGGTGCTGGCGCGGTCCAGGGCCTCCTGCACGACGCGCTCGGACTCCGAGTCCAGGGCGCTGGTCGCCTCGTCCAGGATCAGCACCGTGGGCTGCTTGATGAGGGCACGGGCGATGGCTAGGCGTTGCTTCTGGCCACCAGACAGGGTTGCGCCCCGCTCACCTGGGAAGGACGGGGCCAGGGCAGGGCCTTGAAGCGATCTTCAGCTCTGCACTTGGCGGGGGGGCCCACAGAGGGGTACCTGGGCCGTCTGGAATTTTCCATCTGGTCCCTCGGGCTCCCCACCTTGCACCAGGCACATTTGTCCTGCCTCTGATGGGTCAGCATCCTGACCCCACGACCCTGTGCAAACGCATACATGCACTCCCACCAGACAGCGGGAGGGGCGCACACGCGGGACTCAGTGCCCCTCCCACCTGGGAGGGTCTCAGAGCCGCCTGCGCCTGCGGCTCTAGATGCCTTCTCCCGGCCAGCTGGGTCTCCACTGGCGTGGGGACATCCATGACCCAGATGTGGGCCCTGGAGCATGGTAACGGCCTGCCACAGGGCATTCTGGGAAGACCACACTTGGGGTCTACCATGCTTGCAGGAAACAGCAGAGGGGCAGCCTGGGAGCAGAAAAGAGCACTGGGGGCCGGTGGTCAGAGGTCAGCAAGGGCAGACGGGAGCCCCAGACGAGCCTGGGAGTGTGCTGGAGACAGAGGTACACCGAAGGTGGAGCTTGAATTGGGGGTGGGGGCGGGCACAGCATCTGCAGGCAGGGGCGTGTGGGCGCTAGGCCAGACAGCGCTGCGTCGGTAACAGAGCGTGGATGACAGCTAAAGACAGGGGCAGTGCGAGCCTGAAGCTCAGCCAGACTAAGACCTAAGTTTCAAGAAGTGCTGAGACCCCCAGGTATGCCTACATCTGGAGATGTGCCGGAACATTCTGCAACAGAGTCAAGGACTCAGGATGATAAACATGGCCCCCAAGGTTGAAAACAAGACCCCCCGAGATGAATGCACAAAGCTGCAAGGCGCGATATGAATATTCCAGTGGGAGGCTACAACACTGCAATGTCCCAGATCCACGAACGCCCTTCTCTGGGTCGCTCAGGAGGGAGGCCTGTTCAGCCTCATCAAGCCCTGTGGGTGACTAGACAGAAACACTTTGAAATTAAGGAACAGAAGGGCAGGAATGAAACAGGAGCCTGAAGCGCAAGGAATTACGAGAAGTAACAACAGTCCAGAGCTTCTCTCCGCTCTTAGCACGTGGAGGCTGCTGCTAAGCCCTCAAGGTTCCCAGCACCGCAGACCCCTTGCAAGTGTCCCGGCTGTGTCCTGCGCCCGCACTTCCTGAGGCCCCTGGTGTCTGCAGCCTGCGTGCGGCTGCACCTTGGGCCCGTGTCTGCCCCCTGGCCACAGGCCTAGCCTTCCCTGATGCCAGGCCTGGGTTCCCGTGGCCCGATCTTGAGGGCTCAGCAGACCCGAGCGGAGCACTGCCCCGGGACTCACCGACTACGGTGTTGTAGCCCTCGGGGAAGCTGCTGATGAACTCGTGGGCATTGGCCTCCTGGGCAGCTGCATAAACCTCTTCATCTGAGGCGCTCGGCTTCCCAAAACGGATGTTCTCCATGATTGTCGTTCCGAACAGGACTGGCTCCTGTGGGCGGAGGGCGGGGGGGTCCACACTGCACATTCTGACTTTGCCCCAAGCCCCCCGGGGTGCCTCAGGAGAAGGTGATTTTGGCCACATCGGAACGGGCCTCTTGGAGGGCAGGTGGGGGCAGTTCAAAGTTACAAACCCAACAAGAACACAGAGACCTGTCAAAGTGAGGAGAGGCCGAGCCCCCGCAGGGCACAGGGGCCCTCCCCTCAGCAGTGGGATGGGGAGGGGGCTGGGCCAGTTGGCCGGGCAAAGCCCCTCCTCTCTGGAGAGAGGGGGAGGAAGGGGGCGGCATTCTGGCTTCCTCCGCAGAGGTAGGTTGGTGAGGGTGCCCTCTTTATCCACTCACGGGGGGAAGGGTGGGCCCTCTCTGGACGGTGCGACCTCACACAAGAGGAAAGAAGTGGGGCCGAGGGCTTCAGGGTGGGGCCATGGGGCCTTGCTTAGTCAGAGGCGGGGGTCTCTAGATCTTCTGGACACCACAGGCTTGTCAGAGGACCCAGGGGTCCTAAAAGAGCGTCCCAGCGCACCTGCCTGGATGGCGGTAAGGGAGGAGCTGTGGCGGGGTGGGGGGCAAGTCCCAGATCCCATGCCTGAGGGGGAGCAAGTCAGGAAGGCGCAGCCCACCCCCCTGCTCCCACCCCACAGAGAGAGCAGGGGGTGAAGGGGCTGGCAGGGAGGGAAAGGGGAAAGGCCCGTGTGCAGTAAGGACCGAGAGAAAAGACAAAGAGCGTCTGCAAGTCAGAGACACACTTGCCACCGGAAAGACTGTCCTCTCCCCACCTGGCTGATGAAGCCGATGACCTGGCCCCGGAGCCAGGAGGGATCGAGGCTTCGCAGGTCCTGCCCATCCAGGGTCACCACGCCGGCCGTGGGGTCGTAGAAGCGCTCGAGCAGCGAAGCCACCGTGGTCTTTCCTGGGGATTTGGGGTTGGGGACACAGGGCGGTCAGAGAGGTGGCATGGTTTCTGCAGGCCCCTGGTGGCAGGTGAAGGGGCCACCCCTCACCTCCGCCGGACTGCCCCACGAGGGCCACGATCTTGCCAGGGGGCAGCGTGAGGGTGAAGTCTTGTAGGACCTGGAAGCCGGGGCGGCAGGGGTAACTGAAAGGAGCCAACGGAGACCCTTAGTTAGAGCCGGTTCCTGGCCCCTCTCTGCCACAGTCCCTCCTTGAGTCTCACTGTACCCCGAGGGGGGCTCGTTTAGAGGGAGACACAGACCCACAGGCCCTCGGCCCGGAGGGAACGACCCCCGCGGCCACCCGCTGACGCCACTGACCTGAAGCTCACATTGTGGAACGTGACGGCCCCGCGCAGGTGCTCCCTGGGGATGCAGCAGCCCCCAGCCAGCGGGATGCATGGGCTCAGGGTCATGTACTCAAAGACCCGGGCGCCCGCACTGAGCCCCCGCACCACCTGGGGAGGGGGTTAAAGGCCGAGGTGAGGGAGGGGTGGGGTCCACGGGCAGCGTCTCCGGGACTCTCACAGAGTCCCCTCCACCTGACACCCGGTGCCTGCAGCACACGGGACGCTGCTTGCTTCCAGGACTCCAGCCCAGATCCGATGTCCACACCCCAGGGCCCGCCCCCCTGACTGAGACTCACCTGGCCGAACAGGACAGAGAGGTTGGCCATGGACCTGGGAGGAGGAGAGAAAGGATCAAAGAGTGGGGACAAGGGCCCCAGTGAAGGCTGACGCCAGAGGGGAGGGTGTGGGTCTCAGCTGAAAGGGGGCGGGGGGGCGGGGCGGGCAGGACGGCCCTGTGAGGCTAGGAAACAGGGAGCCCGAAGGCGAACACAGAATGTTCCTGAAATCTGGGACGGCAGGAGCCCTGGGATCCAGCAACACCAGATAGTTGACTGGCAAGTCGTTTCTCCTTGGAGCCACGTTATCTCCTTGTTCTCCCCTCGGCCAGATGAGCGTGACAACTGTCCGCTACCTCAGGCCCGGGGGCTCCAGGGAGATGGACGCAGAGAGCAGGTATGGGGCTCAGAGGAGCTGGGTTCCGTGCCGCCGGCCCGCACCAGCTACACCAGGGAGAGTTCCAGCGCCAAGAACAGATCAGGCCCACAAGGCCCCGAGGTCAAGGTCAGATCTTGCCTGACAGACTCCTGGGGGAGCGAGGACTAATTAAGGTGGAAAAATGGATGTTCGTCCTTTCAGAGAAGGAAGAATACTGAGGACCCTGGAACACGGCGGGGGTGGGGGAAGACTCTGGGGGCAGGACCCCAAAACAAAGTTCCATAGAGATGCTAGCGCGGGCTTGCCCTGTGGCGCAAGTGTGTCTCTGCCTAGGGGGTCGCCTCCACTGCCGAGAAGGGCTGTCGGCTGCTGGAAGGTGGTGAGTCATGCTTCTCAGTCACCAGCCCCTGACCAGGCTGGCTGGCCCACACCACTGCGCGCGCGTCTGTGAGTGTGCATGTGGGTCCTTCTCGGAGAGGAAAGACTGAGTGCCTGGAAGAGGAAAGTCACTTCTTCCAGCACCAGCGGTGAGGAGGGGAGGGCCTGCAAGGAAACGGTGCTGGCAGGCTCGGAGAGTAACTGGCCCGTGCTGGAGGGAGTGGAGAGGCGCCAAGCAAGGAAGAGCAGGACAGCAAGGATCTGTGGATGACAGGGAGAATGTTCTCCACAAGAGATCTGGAGGCCTGGCAGAGGTGCCTGGAAGCCACCAAAGACCGGATGCACATGACTCATTGGCGTGTGAGGACCCTGCTCAAAGAGACGGCTCAGAAGGCAGGCCCTGGCTCTCGGGAGAGGCCTGGAGGGGAGGTGGCCCAGTCCCAGTGAGGGAGGCCCAGACCTGGATACAGACCAGGCGGCCGGGCCCTGACTGTGGCCTGTCTGGGTACCTCTCCGTCTCCTCCAGAGACCCAGTGCCACAAGAACACCTAGAATGGGGTCTAAAGGTTGAGGCTGCCTCCCTTCCCTCCTTTCCCCTGCTGGACCCCAGGAGAAAATACACCAGCCTCTTAAATAAAATAGACTGAATTCCAGCAAGGTGGGTGGTGAAGAATCTCCATGTGTGGAAGCCCCCCCCCCCCAAGGGATGCTCCTAAGGCCTGTGACTGTGGGAGCAGCTCCATTTAGCAACCAGAGACAGAGAGAGAGAAAAAGAGAGCGAGCAGAGATGAACTTCCTAGGCTTTTCTGTTTGCAAGAGAGCTCTGCTAACTGACTGGCCAGTGCTGTGGGGAGGAAAGGAAAGGGCATGAACTCAGGCCATACTGAGAAACGGGGGCCCAGATGAAGGCGAGCCTGATGGGGGAGGGCCAGGCTTGGGGCATGTAGGGAAAGGGAGCCCTTCCCAGCACTGCCGTGCACAGCCACATGGTGACCGTACGCACAGAACCCGGCGGGCCAGCCAGGCTCCTCAGGACCAGAGCACAAGGCCAGGGCCCAGCTTGGGGTCTGGGCCAAGTCCCATCTCTACAACAGTCAAGGGTCTCTTCGTCCCCAGGCTACCAGGGAAGAGTTCCCAGGCTGGAGGAGGGAAGACGCCACCCAGGGTCTGAACTTCAGAGAAGGGGTGAATGGGCACAGAGATGAGAGCACCAGACACAAACAGGGCCCAGGACGGGAGTCTTTTCTACCAGCTCGTCTTCGGATTGGCTGCGGTCCACCTGGGACGATAAAGCTGATGACGAGGGCACTGCAGGAAACAGGCAGTAGGCATGATGCAGAGCCAGGCCACAAGAGCCGGAAGCAAACGGGGAAGGGGCACGGTGGGGGGGGTGTCTGGGGTGATACTCGGTTCTCCTGGCGTGGTTGGCAGTAATACGGGTCCCTGATCTTCATATTCGCTCTTCTGTTATTCATCGTGACACCTACTTACACTTTCTGGACTTTCATGTACACAGCGTGTGGGGGAGATACAGGGATGGGAAATGGCAGCCGGAACTGCTCATGTTTAGAGGAGAGGGGAGGCTTTGGGGGTTTTGAGCAAAGGGAGCCAAGAGCTCAGGGACACAGGCCCAGTGGAGCGGGCAGATCGCACAGCAACGAACACAGTGAGCTCCAGGCCGGGAGGCGCAGGGGAGGGGCTGAGCTGCTCGTCCCCGGGAAGGTCAGGCGGGGGATGGCAGGCGAGCGAGCTCGTAAAGGGCATGTCAGAGACGGTCTATCTGTGCACGGAATCTTACTCAGCCTCAGAGAGGAAGGAAATTCTGACACAGTGAACCTGGAAGATACTATGCTGAGTGAGACAGGACAGCCACGAAAGAACAAACGCTGTGCAATGTCACTTACGTGAGGCACCCAAGTGGGCACATCACAGACATGGAGGCTACCAGGGGCTGGGGCAGGGTCGTGGGGGCTCAGTGTTTAATAGGCAGTTTCGGTTCTGCAGGTCGAAGAAGGGCTGGCGACGGATGGCGGTAACGGCTGCACAACTCTATGCTTACAAACATAATATGGTAAATGTGACGTTACGTGTATTTTGCTATGATGACCAATTTTTTAAAAAGCTGTCCTGGAAATGTCAGAACCATTTTGGCGGCCGAAGATGGCAGCCGCATTCCTGAGTGTATGGTCCATGAACTGGGTTACAGGGAGCTCGTGGATGCACGGGGAACCCTCCCCAGGCAGCCCCCGGGGCAGGCCGCCACCGAGGAGTGCTGCAGGATGGGGACAGCCTCGCACTCACCTCTGCACTGTCTGGGAGGCCACCAGGAAGGACATGAGGTCTCCCCCCGTCAGCTCCTGTCCAGCCACGAGGGAGCCCCCAATAAATAGGGTGCCCAAGACCATGCCTGCGTGTGGAAAGGGACAGACAGGAGGTCAGGAAGGCAGCGGCTGGGAGCAGGGGACGGAGCCCGACCCAGGCGTCAGTCCCCAGTTCTGGTCCCTGCTGTGCCTCCAAATGAGACATCACCAAGTTCCTGGAACAGCGTCTGCCTTTGCTTCATTTGGAAACCAGTGTGAGTGTGTGTGCATATGTGCGCACACGCGTGCATGTGTGCTGGTAGAGCTCACGCACCTGGCGCTCCACAGATGTCTGAAGGACACCAAGCAGGTGGAGAGCCGCCCCTCCCCTGCCTGGCTGGGACCTGCCCTTCGCTGCTCCAAGCTCATCCCCAGCTGTGACCATGACTGTGACCGGCCACGCCCGCCCTGAGGGGGCGGGGAGGGACTTGCTCACTCACAGTTGAAGGCAATGTTGGAGAGCCCCTGGAACAAGGCGATGCCTCTGCCCAGCTCCTCTGCCTTACAGCGGGAGTCTTCCAGCTCTGCTCCGTACCGTCTGGGGAGACAGCCCAAGCCCGGCCGTCAGGAAATAGCTGACTACAGGGCTGGCAAGGTGCATTCAGGGAGTCCTCCCTGCTTCCTGCTCCTCCCCATCGGGGACTCACTCCTCTTCCCGCTGCTCCATGGCGAAGGCCCGCACGGTCCGGACGTTGGCCAGGGCCTCATCGGCTACGCCTGTCGCCCTCGCAATCTGCAAGGAGTCCCGGAAGCAGGCGGCTGGGTCGGGGCCGGGGCGGAATGGCAGGGGCAGGTAGGAACGGGGACAGAGAGGCTGGGCAGGGGTGCTGCTACCTGCTCCTGACACTGGCGAGACAGTTTGCGGAGAGCCGAGCCCAGCAGGGTGCCAACTCCCATGAGGGTGGGTGTGGCCACCATCAGGAGCAGCGTGAGGCGGGGGGACAGCATAGACAGGGACACCAGGCAGCCAGCCACCTGGGTGCAGCTTCGCAGCCCCTGGGGGAGAGAAGGGAGGCGGGAAGGCTGTGTGGCATCGGCGCCACGACATGGGAACTTCGCCAAGGGTCCACTGGCTGCAGCTACATTCACAAGGCCAAGGCCACGGGTCTGACCCCGGGAGGCCAAGTGACAGTCCACCCAGTCATAAAACCTAACCTTCTCTCCTCGCAGGCACGAAAGGCCTGGGAGAGAATGCCTATGGGCCGCGGCACCCTTCTCCCAGACAAATCCCAATTTGCTTCGCGTTCTGATTTCGGAACTGAAAAGAGAATCAAGCAGGGGTGTTGCCCAGGGACTGCCGCGGGCAAGTGTCACGGTACCACGGGGGCGGAGGAGGACGGGACATCGGTAGTGCAGGACAAAGCCTTCACTCGTTCTCATTAGCACTTGTCAGCATGCCAGGCACTCTGGAGGCAAGGCAGGCCGGGGCGATTTTGCTCTTGGCAAGCTGGTCCAGGAAGGGCTCTCGTCGGAGTCCTTGGGAAGGTTTTCCGGGGAGGTAGAATTTCAGAGCAAGAGAGAAACAGCCTGTCTGACCTTGGATGATACCACAGTACCTCCCTTCCGTGAACTTCCCCATTCCGTCACCCACACCCTCACCAGACAGCGGGCTTCTCGCTTGGTGTGCAGCTAGGCTCAGGGCCCAACAGCAAGGCGGGGTGGGGCTGGCCTGCTGTGTCTACACTGGAGAGAGAGTGTGTGTGTGTATATGCAGGGGCCTGGGGAACTGACCTGGGAGATGACAAGTTTGAAAGATGATTTAAACTCTTGCACATCAGTTGTCAATCGGCTCACCAGCTGCCCTGTCTTTTTAGCATCAAAGAAAGCAATATCTTGTCTGGTGGTAGGTCAAAGGTACGGCAGGTTGGGGAGAAGAGGAGACGTTAGTTCAGTATAAGACCCTCCCCCTACATGTATCCGCACCCCCGAGGCCATCAGCCCCCCCACCCCCGGCCGCACCCCACAGTTGGCAGTACCGGAGCAGGTTGCTGAAGAGGGCCCTCCGCATGTCCACGGCCATGCGCTCGCCGATGCGGGACAGCAGAACCAGGTACCCGAAGGTCAGCAGGCCCTGGGAGAGAGGCCGGGGCACTCAGGGGCGCCCAGGCGGCTCCTGCAGGGGCCCCCAGGCCCTCCCTCCTGCTGTACCTGAACGCCATAGAGGATGAGCAGGTAGGTGCCGAGATTCCTGGACTCAGTCAGGAAGCTACCCACGTGGTCCCGCGTGTACTTGGCCACGATCTCCACCAGCTGGCCCAGGAGCAGGGGGATCTGCACATTCACCAGGGCCGCACCCAGTGCCAGCTTCGGGGGGCGGGGGGCAGACCTTTAGAGGGGGCCATATTCTTCCCCATCCCTGGCCCTGACCCTGGCCTCCCTCTCCTGCAGCTGTTCGCATTTGGCTACCCCTGTGCTTCTCCGAGTCCCAGCCGAGGCTGCCAGTGCCTGGGGACTCCTGTACCCCGCACACCGAGCTGCCCCGTGCGGGATCTCCTGGCGCCCCTCGGCTTCCGGTCCCCGAGGCAGCCAGCGCTTGCTGCTTCCTGAGGTCTATCCTGAGACTTGGTGAGGCAGACAAGCCGTCCCCAGGCAGCTCCGGCTGGCGCTTCTGCAAGCCCCTGGCCGGGTCCTTCCCAGCCCTGGTGTGGGGGAAAGGGGAGGGGCATCTCACCACGACAGCCACCGCGAGGACCAGCAGGTGGGGGCGCAGAAACTGCCAGAAGAGCTTCCAGTTAAAGTGGGAATCCCCGACACAAGGGGAGCCGGCAGGCGGGGGCTCTTCTGCCTCACACAGCGCCACAAGGCAGAGGCGGGGGCACTTACTCCACAGCACAGGGCCCAGGAGGACGCCCCCGACCCAGCACCAGGCAGAGGGTCTTCGGCTGGGAGCTGGAGGTGCTCGAAGGAGGCGAGCCCGGAGCTGGGCGCGCAGCTGGGCCACGGCCCTGAGGAGGCCGGAGCTGTGGCGGCCATCAGAGCACCTGCAGGGAGACAACGGCATCGCTGGCTCACGGCCCCGACTGAACTTCAAGGGGGCAAAAAACCAGGCCGGCTCTGGGCTGAGGCCCCTGGACAGCATTCCCTCCTCCGTAGGGTCCTACGCTGCCCCTCCCAGGGCTGTTCCTTAGCAACCACAGTTTCTAAGAGAAACCCATCGAGGCCAAGTCGCTGAGGAGAGAGACAATGGCCGGTAACCAAGTCGGAAAGGTGCTCTCGCTGTGCCGTCGGACAGCTGGGGCCCCTCAGCCTCCAGGGACCATCTCCGACCCACACTCTTTCTGATTGTGCGACATCACGCTGGGCGGCAGCTAGTCCGCAGGCACTCCGTTTACAGTCGAGGAAACAGAGGTCCCAAGTGAATCCGGTTCAGAGAGGCAAGAGAGGCGGAGCGCTCCCCGCAGCGCCCGGCACTCGGCTCACTTGCAGTGGGGACGCCTGGCCCACGCGGCCCCCACCTCACCAGTCAGTGGCCCGGCCGTGTTTGATGCTCCCTTTCCTGGGAGGGAGATGCCCTGTTCTCACTTGATGGAAGAGAATGTCACGGGGACGGAGAGAGCTGAAGCCATTTGTCCCCACGCAGCAGAACCTGGACACGAGGGGAACCCTGCGGTGTGATTCCAGAATCCGGTCTTATTGTAGTCTGCCGCATGTGCCGTGCCCAAGGCTGGGTGTGACAGGGCCTGGACTGGCCCCGAGTCTTCTGCCCCCGGTCACTGCTCAGTGTACCCCAACACCCTGGCTCCTCCCAGGCCCTGAGTGCTTATGTGATGGTGTATGGAGGAAAATGGTGACACGCTCCCTATCAACTGAAGGAGAAATAAAGAAATGAACAATCCAAAGAATGTATCTTGTCATCTCAGATTGGCCCAAATCACTTCCTCTGTTCTGCGGTTTCCATATCGACAAACGGCGATGTCGGGTTGAGTGCCTACTGTGTGCCCGTGCTCTGCTGGGAGGCACGGGGAAGAAGAGGCAAACAGGACAGAGCACGTAACTGCCCTCATGGTGCTTATGCTTTAGCGGGAAGGACTAACAGCCAGTGACAAAGTTTGCTGAGTGTGGAAAGGGGAGCACAGTGTGCTTAGGGAGCACAGAACACGAATTCCCTGGGTGAGGGAATCAGGAGAGGCCTTCCTGATGAGACCCGAGGGTGGATGGGAAGGAGCTGGCCAAGTGAAGGCGGTGGGGATAAAGTAGGGGAGAGCTCTAGGTGGTAGGAAGTGTGTTTGGGGCACCTGCAGGTACGAAAGAATGGGAAATGTCAGGGATCGAAGAGCTACAGCCTGGAGTACATAAGGGAGACGAGGCATGAGTGGGACAGGCATCCCAAGTTTTTATAGGACACCTGGGCTTTAGAGGGCAAGGAGGGCCGTTTGTGGTTTTTAGGCTGAGGCACATAATCAAATCTGCATCTTAAAGGTCAGAGGGGAGAAGGCTGGAGAAGAGCGAGCCTGGCTACGGGGACCCTGTTATAAGCAGAAGTTATTTGGCCAAGAGTAAATGGTGGGATGTTCAAAAATTCAAGTGAGGTTATTGATGGGGAGTGGCTTTTAAAAACAAATAGGGGGAAACCTGGGGGGCTCGGTCAGTTAAGCATCTGACCCTTGATTTTGGCTCAGGTCATGATCTCATAGTTCGTGAGATTGAGCCCCGCATCAGGCTCCGCGCTCACAGAGCAGGACCTTGGTTTGGGATTCTCTCTCTGCCCCTCATGTAATCTCTCTCTCAAAATAAATAAATAAGCATTACAGAAAAAAAAACACACACATAAATAGGGGCACCTGGGTGGCCCAGTGGGTTAAGCGTCCGACTCTTAATTACAGTTCAGGTCATGCGTGATCTCACAGTTCATGATAGTGAGCTCCACACTGGGATTTTTCTCTCCTCTCCCCACCCCTCCCCTGCTTGCAGGCATTTACTTGCTCTCTCAAAATAAGTAAACATTAAAAAAAAAAAAAAAGAAATGAATAGAATGACGTTTTTCTTTACTGTGATGGTCTTTTGTATTCTCAGACGCTCCCAGCTCCCAACTTCGGACTCCACTTCCTCCTTTCCTTGTTTCAAGGAGGCCTGGGTCCTCTGTGTTATGCCTCCTTCCATCCCACTCCATCTGCCTGGCTTTTATGTCTCGTTTTCCACTGTGTACTTTATATTTATCCTAAGTTTTAGACAGAGAAGCTCACCTTCCTTCTGCCCTGTGTAATTGTCCAATTTCCCCCTGAGACTTTATATTCCTTGAGGGCAGGAAGCTCTGTCTTATTCACATTCATCCCCAGCTCTTAGCAGAGTTCTCTGTACATAATACATATTCAGCAAACAGTTGTTTGTTGAGTGCAAACAGTTGTTTGTTGAGTGCATGGCCTCATTAGAAACGCAGAAGGGAAAAATCTGACCTGACCTGCTACTGCATTGTTTGCAAAGCTGTAGACTCACTGAGGTCAACAGTAAGAAATATGTCGTACACTGCCACCCAGTACAATAAACACAGGTCACACAAAATTGAAATGCTTCACAAAACAATACTCTCCCTAGTTTTAAAGCATGTATTCTATTCTACTCACTTGTTTTAAAAAGTAGGCTCCACACTCAACGTGGGGCTGGAACTTATGACCCTGAGATCAGGAGTCGCGTGCTCACTAGGCACCCTCTATTCCATTCACTTTGACACGATCCTGACGCACTATGTTCATTTTAGGATCTCCCGTGTTGTGACTTGCACATTTGAAAGACACTGCACTCGTGGCCACACAAATACCTGCATATCATCTGATGTATTTCCCTGCGTTTCTCTCTGGTTTAAATGATATCAATACCCTTACTCTTTTCCTAAGGAGTGTTTCAAGCACTTTAATAATTTACCACGGTCACTTTCCAGTTTCTCTCATCTTGTCCAAACTAAGACAAAGCAGGGCTTGGTTGCTGCCAAGAACCGGCAATTACTTCCCAGCAACAGTACTTCCAGCTCCAGCTTGGCCCAGCTCTTGCCATCTTTCAATCCGATGGGCTTTCAAAAGGATACAAGTCGGTATCAACCCACCCCTGCCAATCTGGTGCCTGCCTGGCCCACAGATTCTCCTCCTCCAGGATTAGGAAGGAATCCGTCCCTTCTCTTAAAAGTTACACCGGAGTCTCAGTTTCAGGGTCCACGTTCGTTTCCTGCAAGTGTCACTCTCACTTTGGACCAACATGTGTAAACACACAAAAACACACATGTACAGCGTTTCTAGATTGACTTTTTTTTTTTAAATCTCTGCTGAAAGAATCCAGATCTAAGAACAATTTCCGCTCAGCTCATAATGAATCTTGGGAGCAACACCAATACTAAATGTCTCTGGACACTCATAACTTTTGCCCAAATTGCCAGACCAATTCCAAGAACTAGGACAGGGACGGGGCAGGGACGGACCCAGGCTCGACACCTTTGCAGCATGGCGCCCTCTAGTGGGGAAGACGGACCCGGTGTGGTCACCGACCTAGAGCGTTCCCTCCAGGCAGCCCACACGCGGATACAGATGAGGCGAGTCTCCGGCGGGCACCTGGGTAGTCGCTATAAATAATTGAGGCCAATCTCCGGGGAGTGACATTCTACCCTCGGGCCGGCCTACAACTTCCAGCAGGCCTCGCGCGAGCCCGGGACTCCATCTCCCGGCAGGCCCCACGCCCCGCCAGCCGGTCAACGGCCCGCGCTCCCAAGTCGGTTTGTCACTTTTTACCTGACGGCCGAGAATGTCTGGAAGCGGAGGGGTAGTATCAGCCTGCCTGGGACAGGGCCACCCCGAATTCCGACCCGAAATAAGTGCACCAACATGATGGGACGTGAACACAGGAGCAGCCGGCAACGGCAGCCTCACCCTCATCCCATTGAGGTCTCCATGTTGGCACCGGCCCCTATCCCGACAGCCCCCTCGCGTCTCGGCGATGATTGGTGGATATACGCATCAATCTCATCGCTAGCTGTGACTGAAGAAAACCTCTTCCTTCCGGAACTGTGATTGGAGACAGACGACGATCCGCCCGCCCCCAGCTGTGGGCGGGGCCGAACCTGTGGGGCTTTGCCTTCCGCCCACTGCCCGGGTCAGTCCTGAGGGGACTTTAAGGGTGTAGGTTTAGCCCGTCCCTCCGCTGCGGTGGTATCCTCAGTAACGCGCCAGCTCTACCCCGAGACCTCGGGGCTGTTGGTCACTGGGTGCTGCCTGCGGACTCTAGATGCCCCAGGGCCTCTCGGGAGTGTAGAGTGTTGGTCCTAGGGGAGGAAGAGACCAAAATGGCCTGGGGAATTTTTTCAAAACATGTGTTCGTTTCTTGTCATCCCTCCGTTTCTCCCAGACAGATCAGAGCTCCAGGGATGGGAGTCACGTGTATTTGGGAAAAAGTTATCCTGGCGATTCTGATACACCGCCTACTCAGCGACTGACACCCACTAGTGTGGAGGTCCTGAGTAGCTTATGGAGGCCCCCATAGGGATCTTTCTTCCGCAGATGCCTTCTCACCGCAGCCTGGGTGATTTGTCTAAGGCTCCCACCGCACAGCTCTTGCACCTCTGTTAAACGCTTATTTCTTTCTTCCGTGTAATTTTTTGCATAGGTGCACTTCCCCCCAACCCCCCACCCCCCCACGCCAGGGGCCCTGACTTCTTTTTGAGTAGTGGCTCTGGCTCATTCATCCAATTCCCCTTCCCCTCCAAGTGGTGCCTGATAGAGAAGAGTGCCCTTTATAATAAATTAACTTGAATTGGGGGTGCTGGGAGGGAAGCTGTCAATCGATGAATCTGGGGGGGAGCTGGGTATGAAAACGTGCCAGATTAGCTTGAGGTTGGGCTGGGTGTATGGGAGGGGTCTTAATGTGAGTGCGGAGGCATATTGGGGTGAGGGAAGTTGAAAAGAGATCAGGCAAAACCCTACATAACCCATCTTGGCAGATGTTTCCGAGAGATGGGGATCTCCTAGCCCCTCCGCGATGTGGGATTCCATCTTGGGCACTAGGATGCCACCCCTCGAAGGAGTGGTTCTGCCTCCTGCTCAGGGCTAAAACCACACAAAGCCCGAGCTACTATAACAATTCCCATCCCAGGAAGGCAGCACAGAAGGAGAAAAACAGGCCTAACTGGTCTCACATTTTGTGGGCAATTCCATGGTTGTCTTCACATTCCTCCAGTGAACGCTCTGGGAAGCACTTTGTTCCTCTCTCTGTTTCACAGATAGTGTCCCCTACAGCAGCCCTCAGGCCTAAGCCCTGGAGGCCCTGACACCTGGGCAGCTGAGTCAGCACCTCAGGAATGGGCTTCAGCAGGAAACCTGGTGATTCAGGGCCTCAGGAATGGCGTCGAACATGCCAACAGCCCAGCTGCCTCCTCCTCCTCCTTGAGATGGCAGCAAGGAACTGGATTTAGCCAGCTCATCCCTGTGCATGCAGGTTATCCTTCCCAATCCTGGACCTCCAGCTGCCCTCTGCTGGTTCAGCTCTGATGCTTCTCACGGGGGCCCCCAAACTGGCTGAGGACTGGGGAAGAGGGTTTCGGTGTTTCCCAGGATAAAGAGGAAAACATAATGGAACTTCCAAGGAGCGCTTTTCTACTCTAAGCTCCCCAAACCACTCTTCACGTCCAGAACAGCTGTCTCTCCTTTCTTTACCTCCGCCCTTTCCTCAGTTTCCTCCACCCTGCCTGTCCAGTCCGGCAGTCCCCCCTCCCCTTCATATTGTGAGACAAACAACGCCAGCCCTTCCTTTTGTTTCTCATCTTTTTGCTTTTGGTCTTAAAGCAGTTCTCTGTTGATCCCCGTGTGTATGTGTAGGGGAGAGGAGACCAGATTTTAAGAAATCGAAGATTTAACACCTTAGTTTCATAGTCTTAGAATCCTTTGGTAGGAGTTTCGCTTGGCTTTGTTACTTTGGCTGCTACTCTCTGGCCTCCCCTTTAAATCCATTCGAGGTCAGAGGAGAGGACAGTAGTGTCCCTGGGCTCTTCAGCCCCTGCGTCTCCAGCTTACGCCCCTCCCAGAGGCTTGGCTATGACACGTTTGGCCGCAGATTGCCCTGGAAGGGGTGTGAGTGGTCAGGCAGGTGACTGCGAGCTGGGACGCCTGAGGCCTGCACTGACTGAGTCACCTGCTGTTGTCACATCCTCGCTGGAGTCCCTGCTCGGCAACCCAGACCTCTGTGGATACGGCAGCAGCTCCCATCGTCCAAGCTCTCAGGAGAAGCTACTGGTCCCATGGTGAGGCAAGTGGGCTGGGGGGGGAACAGAGGGCGGCTGGGGCTGTGGGGAGACCTGGGGCCTGGATCAGTGCCTCTCCTCCCCATGCCGCTGCCTCCTCTTCCTCCTCCTCCATGCCGGGGGCCTGGCAGAGGGAGGATTTCCATCTTCTCTCTGTCTCCTGCCCCTCACGCAAGAAGCTCCCCTTCCTCCGTCCCCCCTCTGACCCTGGGTCCCCCCTGCCCAGCGATGCAGGCCCCAGGGGGCTCTCAGCCTCCCCACAGCGCCCTCCCCACCCCAACAACGCAGGCAGGGCCCACGATGACACCCAGCTCTGCTCCCCCGTCTTGGGGCTCCCACTCCACCCCACCCCCCCTGGCCCCAGTGACTCCCCCTCCCTCACACCGACGCCCCCAGGACCCTCCTGGGCTGCGGATAGGCCCTCTGATCCCTGAGCAGGATTATGAGCGGCTGGAGGACTGTGACCCCGAGGGGTCCCAAGATTCACCGCTCCACGGGGAGGAGCAGCAGCCTCTGCTCCATGTGCCCGAAGGGCTCCGAGGTGAGTGGGGAGTATGTGGGGCCGTGAAGGGGCGCGCTGGGGAGGGCCTGGGGGCTCCCGAGGATGTGGACTGGTCGCTCAGATGAGAGCCGAGTCCTGACACTCTCCCCTCTGTGCCCAGGCTCCTGGCACCACATCCAGAACCTGGACAGCTTCTTCACCAAGATATCCTTTGCACTGGGCCAGGCAGCACTGGTGGGGGCGGGAGGGCCCTTTGGTGCTGATGCCGTCCTTGGCCAGGAGGCTGTCCGGGCGCAGTGGGTTGTGGAAGTGAGGGAGGTGTTGTGGAGAAAGGCCCGCTGTGCCCCAGGCTGCTTCTTGACGCGCTGCCACATCTACAGCTACCACCAGAGGAATGGCTTTGCCTGCATCCTGCTAGAGGATGTCTTCCAGCTGGGGTGAGATGCTTGTCCCCAGCCCCAGACTCCGTCCTCTTGCTCCCTCAGCAGTGCCTGCTGCTTCTAGGTCCCACGCCCCCCCCCCGCCCCCCGGCAGCCCAGAGGCTCAGCAGGGAGGGGCGGACCCTCGAGGGTGACCTGGAGGCTGGGGCAGGAGCCTGCCTTGCCCTCAGACCTGACCACTGCACTCCCTGTCTCCCAGACAATTCGTCTTCATTGTCACCTTCACAACCTTCCTCCTTCGCTGCGTGGATTACAACATCCTCTTCGCCAACCAACCAAACAACCGGACGAGACCTGGCTTGCTCCACGGCAAAGTCACCTTGGCGGATGCCATCCTGTCCTCCTCCCAGTGTGCCCAGCGGTGAGTGACGGCTGGTGGGGGGGAGCCTGCAGGGGGGAGACGAGCGGACAAGAACCCCCCTCCCCATCCTTTCGTCCTTTGGTCTAAATCAGCAGTACTCCAAGTGTTTGGTCTCAGCACACGTTTAATACACTTAAACTTGATCAAGAACGCCCAGGAGCTTTTGCTTATGAGGATCCTATCTGCATTTACCTCGTTCGAGATCAAAGCTGAGGATAGCTCTAAAATCTAAGAATACACAGCACACGTTCCATCAGTTGCCGACATGATGTCACACATGTAGCCTCTGGAAAAGTCTGCCGTACGCTCATGAGAGAATGCGCATGAACACGGCAGACAGCCTTCGTCGTTCCTGAAAAAAGTTGGGACCTTGCTGACACCTGTAAAGGCCTCAGGGTCTCCCAGGGCCCACACTCGGAGGAGAACTGCTGATTTAGCTGGGTCCCCCCTCTCTGTGGCTTCTCCGTCGCTCCCCAAGTCTGGTCTCCCTTTCTATCGGGCCCCCACTCTCTCGCTGCTCTCTGTCCCCCCCCCACCCCCCCACAGGATCCGCTCCAGCCCCCTGCTCGTGTTCCTTCTGATCCTGGCTGCAGCCTTCTGGCTGTTACAGCTGCTTCGCTCAGCCTGCAACCTCTTCAGCTACTGGGACATCCAGGTGTTTTACAGGGAGGCCCTGCACATCCCCCCGGTGAGCGGGGCGGGCGGGTCCGTGGAGGGGGTGCCACATCAGGGGGGCAGGAATAGGGAGGAGCGGGGAGCAGACAGCCAGAAGCCCTCACTGATACCTGAGGCCCTGAGTAACGTCAGGAGAAGAGGAATCACCACGTACAAGGCATGGTCCTTATTCTAGGGGAGTTTTGTCGACTTTCCTGGGTTACAGAAGATGATGTAGGGTCACATGCTTGTGGTCAAAACAGTGGATATTTAGAGGAAGGGCGTTCATCCGACTTCACAGGGCAGGAGGAATTTGGGTGGGGCCGCGACGGATAGGAGGTGGGAAGGCGGTCCAAGCCCCGGATGCAGGAGGTGGGGCGGCAGTGAGCATCTGTGGGCAGCAGTGAGGACATGGGCCCGCCAGCCTGCAACTGAGTGGTCAGGCCCCGTCGGGTGATCCCGCCGCCCTTTCTGGCCTCCCCATCTTGTTCATGCTCCTTCTTACGATTCCTGAGTTCTTTCTTTACAGCCCAGCTCAAAGGCTGTCTTCCGCAGCCAGCTTCCCTTGCTCCCCTGAGAAGGGCAGAACCTGCCACACGGCTCCCCTGCAGGGCAAGGGGAGAGGTTAAGCCCCCTCGAGTGGAGGAGCACAAGCAGAGTCAGTGCAGGGAGGAAGGGGAGGGCCAGGGGAGCACCGGTGGGGGAAGGCAGGAGTTAGAGCACTGCTTCTCCAGGAGGCTGCTGACCCTTCTCTTCCTTCTCCTCCTCCCTTCTTTCTCCTCTTCCCCCATTCCTTCCAGGGGAAGGGGAGAGCCTGGGATGGACTGGAGAGGCTGGCCTGGAGGGACTTGACTAAGCCGGACTGGGGCAGCTGGGTGAAACTGGGCTAACGTGAGGTTTGCAGATGAGACCCAAGTGAGATCTGCCAGCACCCCACCCAGACATGGGCGCAGCCAGTGTCTTAGGAGGGTTAAGGGGCGGTGGAGTGGTGGGGGCGCTGGGGGAAGGGGCGGTCCCAAAGCATGCTGAGAGAAGAGGTGGCGATAGGGCTGGGAAGGAGGCCGTCCCCAATTCCCAGCAGCAGCAGTTCTGTGCCCTCTGGAAGAACTGGGGGGTGGTGTTCCAGAAAGTCTGCTCCTGAGAAGCTGAGACCAAATACCTGAAGAAGTTAAAGTAGGAGGTGTCCCTGGGAAGCCCATGACTCATGGCCTTGAGAGCGGCAGGGCAGGGGCGGGAGGAGCACGATTCAGGAGACAATGAAGGGAAGTGAGAAGCGCCGGGGTCAGGGACCAGGTTGGAGGAGGGGGCAGGAGCGGGCAGAACCGGCAAGGTGACAGGTTTCGCCCCTTGAAGGAGCCTGGGTGAGGAAGGTGGGGAGAGGGCAGACGAGGGAGGCAGCCCGGGTCAAGGTGAGTTTGGGCATCGCCGCGCCAGGGAACCCTGGCGGCCGACGCTCAACAGCGCCCTCTCCTCCTCAGGAGGAGCTCGGCTCGGTGCCCTGGGCCGAGGTTCAGTCCCGCCTGCTGGCGCTGCAGAAGAGCGGGGGGCTGTGCGTGCAGCCGCGGCCGCTGACCGAGCTCGACGTCCACCACCGCATCCTGCGCTACACTAACTACAAGGTGGCGCTGGCCAACAAGGGCCTGCTGCCCGCGCGCTGCGCGCTGCCCTGGGGAGGCAGCGCGGCCTTCCTCAGCCGCGGCCTGGCGCTCAACGTCGACCTGCTGCTCTTCCGCGGGCCCTTGTCGCTCTTCCGCGGGGGCTGGGAGCTGCCCGAAGCCTACAAGCGCAGCGACCAGCGGGGCGCGCTGGCCGCGCGCTGGCGGCGCACGGTGCGGCTGCTGGCCGCCGTGAACCTGGCGCTGAGCCCGCTGGTGCTGGCCTGGCAGGTGCTGCGCGCCTTCTACAGCCACGCGGAGCTGCTGCGGCGCGAGCCCGGGGCGCTGGGGACGCGCCGCTGGTCCCGCCTGGCGCACCTGCAGCTGCGCCACTTCAACGAGCTGCCGCACGAGCTGCGCGCGCGCCTGGCCCGCGCCTACCGCCCCGCCGCCGCCTTCCTGCGCGCCGCCGCGCCCCCCGCGCCCCTGCTCGCGCTGCTGGCCCGCCAGCTCGTCTTCTTCGCTGGCGCGCTCTTCGCCGCGCTGCTGGTGCTCACCGTCTACGACGAGGACGTGCTGGCCGTGGAGCACGTGCTCACCGCCATGACCGCGCTCGGGGTCGCCGCCACCGTGGCCAGGTGCCCGGGAGCTGCCCGGCGCGGAGGCGGGGGTGGGGTCTGACCTGGGGCCGAGCCTCCCGCGAATCCCTACCCTTCCCGCCGTCGGCGCCGCCTCTCCCCTGGCCCTGCGTCCCGTCGTCCTAATCGCAGGTCCCTTCTCCACCCCCATCTCGATCTCCAGGTCCTTCATCCCGGAAGAACAGGGCCGGGGTCGTTCCCCGCAGTTCCTGCTGCAGGCGGCCTTGGCGCACATGCATTACCTCCCGGAGGAGCCCGGCCCCGCCGGCAAGGCCAGCGCTTACCGGCAGATGGCGCGGCTGCTTCAGTACCGAGCGGTGAGGGTCCCGCCCGGAGCGGGCTGCGGGGACACCGGAGCCGCCAGCGTCTGGTCTGGGGAAGGGCGTGGGACGATCGGGCTCCGGGCTGGCCATCCCGGGAGCCGGGAAGTGACTCGGTTGGAGGTTTCCGGCCCTGGCGAGCGCGTTCCAGGGGACCTTCTTTGTCCCGATCACTCGATCTCGCGATCTCGCGTGCGGGCCCCTTCGACGACCCTTTCTCAAGCCCCACCTTGTTTCCCCAGGTCTCTCTGCTGGAGGAGCTCCTGTCCCCTCTCCTCACTCCGCTGTTTCTGCTATTCTGGTTTTGCCCCCGTTCCCTGGAGATCATTGACTTTTTTCATCACTTCACTGTGGATGTGGCTGGAGTTGGGGACATCTGCTCCTTTGCTCTGATGGATGTGAAGCGCCATGGCCACCCTCAGGTTAGAGCCCATCCTTATCTGTGTGGGGTTGGGGTTGGGTAAGGGTTTGCTTGTCTCACTTAAAGCAGAGCTTGGTTCCACCCCAAGCTCTACCACTGGCCACCTGTGCCCTGGAGCTAGTCCTTTCTCCGTACGGTGGTGTCCTTATCTGTCAAACGAGGACAGCGACTGTAGCCAGTGCACAGGGCTGTGAGGATTGCATGAGATGATGCGGGTAGAACCCTCACAGAGTTCCCTGCACATTGTAACTCCGGTAAATGCGGGCAGAGACCACCAGAGAGGCTGAGACATGAGCTGGTCAGTAGGCCGGGCTGGAATAAGGTGGTCAGGCCAGCCCTGGGGTCCGTTGTGCACTAGCTGGCAAAACATTAAGCCTGCGCCCTACCCTTGTGCTGGCTCTAGACCCAGGACCTGCTTTGCTGCTGTATTTTTGGGTGATCTTGAGCAAGTCCCCGTGGCGGCTTCTGGCCTTTGACCTGGAAAATGGGGCAAATGTTTCCCGTCCCGCCTGCCCCACGAGGCTCCCACGGAAGCTATCAAAACGGTGTCCACAGCATGTGAACGACTGACTGTTCTTGTTCTCAGTGGCTCTCGGCAGGACAGACAGAGGCCTCGCACTCTCAGCGCGCGGAGGATGGAAAGACTGAGCTCTCCTTGATGAGGTTCTCCCTGGTGCATCCACAATGGCGCCCCCCGGGGCACAGCTCCAAGTTCCTGGGGCACCTTCGGGGCAGGGTCCAACAAGATGCCGCAGCCTGGGGCGCCACTTCTGTGCGCAGCCCCCCCACCCCTGGGGTGCTCAGTGATTCCTCCTCACCTCTGGTGAGTGGCAGCCTGGCCTGGTCTTCTGCCCTCCCCACACCCAGGCTCTCCCCTCCAACTGGCCGTTTGTATTGACCTGCTCCCTGGTCCAGCTTGCTCTCGGGCCTTCCCTAGACCTCCTTCCTCCCCTTCTGGCCTCACTTCCGACACCCTCCTCTCTTGCCCCCAGCCCGAGGCCTTCCTGGCCAACCTCTTGGTGCACCCCCTCATGCCCCCACGGGACCTGAGCCCCACAGCCCCCTGTCCAGCTGCAGCCACAGCCAGTCTCCTGGCCTCCATTTCCCGCATTGCCCAGGACCCGAGGTGAGGGGGGCGGTGGGCCTGAGATGGAGAGCAGCGGGGTGGCGGGGCCGATCTTCTGGGCAGAGTATGCCAGCGTTCTGGGGATGATTGGGAAGGGGAGGTCGAGTCTGGCCCTCCCCTGGGGGCACTGGGGGGAGGGGCGTGTCTTTGGACCACTGCACCCTCTGTTGCAGCTGTGTGTCCCCAGGAGGCACTGGGGGCCAGAAGCTGGCCCAGCTCCCAGAGCTTGCTTCTGCTGAGATGAGTCTCCATGCCATCTACCTGCACCAGGTGAGCAGAGGGGTGCCAGGAAGCCACATGTGGGGAGAAAAGCAGCTGAAATGAAGTGGAGACTGAGGGTGGGGTAGTGTAAGGAAGTACTCAACGGGAGCCGGAAGAGGAGGGTTTAAAACCCTCTGCACCTAGGCCAGGGGCTGAGCTGCACACTGGAGGGCAGAAAGGGAGCCCCTCATTCTCCTTTGTTCCATTTAGCTCCATCAACAGCAGCAGCAGGAGGTGTGGGGTGAGGCTTCGGCCTCTTCCCTGTCCAGGCCCTGGTCCAGCCCCTCCCAGACCCTCTCGCCCGATGAGGAGAAGCCGTCCTGGTCAAGTGATGGTGAGGCGGTCAGGGTGTGCAGGGGACAGACCCTGGGTTGCCGGGGCATCATCGCACCGCCCAGCTGATGGCTTTGCTCACCAGGCTCCAGTCCTGCCTCCAGCCCCCGGCAGCAGTGGAGAACCCAGAGAACCCAGAATCTGCTCCCTGTAAGATTTCAGGAGACCACAGGCACCCAGAAGGAGCCTGGCCAGGCCCCCAGCACTGACTGAGAGGGCTCCGCAGGGTCAGTATTGTGTAACTGGGGTGGGGGAGGGGGAACAAATAGAAAATTGGATGGAGCCAGACTTGAGAAGATGGGGGCAGCGGTGGGAATTCAGGGTGATAGGGATGGTCATCTGTGCAACCTAAACTGCAACCTAAACCTCCGGACTGCTTGCCAAGAGTCTTCCCCTCCCCCAGGTTCCTGGGCTTCTCCAGCCATAGGAGATCCGACAAGGCCGAGTGGAAGGGCGAGACGCCGAGCCCTCTTTAAAGACCTCCACCCCCTGACTATAGATCTAAGGATGTTCTAGTTGGGCAGGACTTGGGGGAGGTTAATGATGAGCTCATCCCAGAGAGCAGAGAAAAGGGAGGAGAGGCGATGCCAGAGGCGTCTGGAGACCAGTGTTAGAGACAGTCCCCACCTCGGGGGGCTCAGGGGACACCACACCAACTTGCCGTCCTTGAGCTTGAGAAATTGCCAGGGAAGAAATCTGCAGGCGTCCTCAGAGTGGAGGACCGGGCCGAGGTGGAGGCCTAGCTAAATGACAGTGAGGACAGGCCGTAGGTGGCAGTGGGCTCTTCAAGCCCGTCCGGCCTTCAGGTTCCACTGGGAAAGACTCTACCGAGGGCTGCTGGCTTTGGAGCTCAGCGGCGGCGGCGCGGGCTGCGGAAGTGGGTGTGGTCCTCATCCTGTCTGAAACCAGCAGTAAAGGTTGCTCACGGCTGCGTTGCACATCTTTGTGACCTTTGTCCCTGGCGTCCGCGCTCCCGGCGGAGGGCCGTACCTGCTTCTCGGTCGAGAGCAAGGAAGCCGCACAGAACGGCCGTGATGGGCGCTGAGTCAGAGCCGAGTGGTAGGGTTAGGACTCCCTGTCGAAGAATTGCTACGCCTTGCAGCTGCACGAGTTGACAAAGCTTGGTGGTCTGTGATTTTAACCGATGGGGCTGGGTTAGGCATCTCGGTAGCTCCTGTAACATCGGGTCCAGTCTCTTATGGTGCGTTTTCGATAATAAATATTTTAATGATTTAGAGATTAGGATTCGAGATAAGATACCCCAGAGGGAGGTAAGGGGAACCTAAAACTCACCTAACGAACACAAGAGGGGTGCTGGGAGGGGCCCTCCGGACGTGGGGCAGGTAAACAGACCCAGAGAGAGAGATTTCCCTCATCCCCTGCAATAAGTGGGCAGTCTCTGGACAGAGGTGGGAAGGCACCTCGGGAGGGGAGGGGGAGGTGGCTGGTCTGGTAACGCCGACAGGAGAGCAGGCTGACGGCCCGTCTCCGGGAACTGGGATGGAAAGCGAGAGGGGCTCTCAGGGGCTGGGGGTGTCTGGGCCCGGCGGGTCGAACGCCCAGGGCACTGCGCCGCGCATATGCCGCTCCTGCAGGGAAAAGCTCTGGGTGCGTATGCGGCTGGTCACCTCCTGGGTGCGCAGTGTGAGCCCGAAAATGTCCTCGTGATAGCGTTGCTGATCCTGCCGGGAAAAAGGGCGGCGGATCAGAACACGAGTGGGGTCCGAGCGGGAGTGGGCCCCGCCCCCGGCACGGCCCCGCCCCGCCCCGCTCCCCACCCCCGCACCCGCAGCACGCCGATGACGTCGCCGGCCTCGTCCAGCTCCAGGTCGCCCTCCGTCGCTAGGATTCGCTGCACTGTCTGCAGGACGCTGGTTGCCATGGTGACGTCGCCGCACACAAACATGTGGCCCCGCTCGAGGCACAGTACGCGGTGCACCTCAGCCGCCAGCTCGGTGCGCAGGATGTCCTGCACGTAGGTCTGAGGGGAGCCGAGGTTAGGGGCGCGCCCTAAGGGCTGCGTGGGTCCCGAGGGGGAGGGGCGGGCCAGGTGGGGTTGAAGTGCGCGGCTTTGGGGTCTAGAGAGGTGGAGCCAAGCAAGGGGCGGGGCTTGGTGTAAGGCGTGAGATCAAAAGGTACGAGGCGGTGGGGGCCCATTGGGGGCGGGGCGGAGGGCGCGCACCGGAGCCGCGTGGTCGGGCCTGGGCCTGGGCCTGCGCCCCCTGCTGGAGCGCAAGTCGGCCCTTCCCCCCTCCCCCCCGTCCCTGGCTTCAGGTTACCCACGGCCTCAGGGTGTCGCACCTTAGGGCAGTCGGGCTCCCGGGAGAAGGCGGTGAGGACGCGTCCAAAAACCCCGCGCTGCTGGGCGTCGCGCACCTCGTCGCGGTAGAGGTGGTCGAGCTGGGAGCATCGGCAGCCGAACACCAAGGTCATGGGGGCCGGCTGCAGCCCTGAAAGCAGCACTGCGGCTTGGGAGAGGCCCTCCCTGGGGCGCAGCCCTAGCGACTTCTCCCACTGGCTTCCCTCGCCCAGGCTGAGGGCCCAGGCTTCTAGTGTCTGGCCTCCAGAAGAGTGCGGGATGCTTTCGCAGAGACCTTGTCCGACCCTGATGTACCGAGAAGACGCTCTCGGGGAGGCAGCTTACAAGAGGTGGTGGCTCCTCGGGTGGAACGACCAGCGGTGGCATTGCGCTAGCACGTGGGGCTTCCGACTCAGAATTCCAAGCCCTTTGCACCATCTGACACGGAAGTTCTAAGGGCCCCATCTAGCGCGGTCCCTGCTCCAACCCCATATTCTTCCACACCCTCAGCTCCCACACTATCTGCCTTCCTCTGCCATGGCCCCCCTTCTTTTGATTTACCAGGTTCCCTGCGCACTCCATGTCCAATCTGAACATTGTGTAGCTTCCTTGGGTCTTGGACACACCTGGGTGAGCTCCACACAGTCCCCAGTACACTTTGGCCATTTGGGCCCTAGCCCCGTCCTCTCCAGACTTCCCGTTCCTCTGTCCCCTTGTCTTCAATCCAATCCACCGTCTGGCACCAGGAAGCCAGGTGAACAGGGCGCCGCCCTCTGGTTGACCTAAGAATCTTCTGTTCACCTCCGTGGCCCGTTTCTTGCCTTCTTTCCTACCTGGTTTCTGTCTTCCAGCCCCTGTCCCTTTTCCCCGAGACTGTGTGACTCCCTTCTGCCTTCCAGTCATTCCCGTGGCGCCCCCAGTCTCACCTTTGCTGTCAATGTCGTGCAGTCGCTCCTGCCAGAATCCCCGGAAGGGGGCAATGCCTGTGCCAGGGCCCACGAGGATGCAGGGCAAGCTGGGGTCAGGAGGCAGCCGGAAGGAGGGGGCCCTGGCGGAGAAACACTGTCGGCCCTTCTGCCTTCCCAGCCCCCCGACTCTTACCGTCTTCCACTGGGGTGGAGGGAAGAGAACTCAAGCTCCACCGATAAACGGGATAATACTTGTCGAGTGTGTCCGACACAGTCTAGCCCATAGTGAGCACGATGTGGTTATTAAGGAACCCCTACTCACAGGCAGAAACTCCCTGGGCCTGTGCTTCTGGAGGTTGCGTCACAGGACATAGAATTTAATTTGAAGGGGGGCGCCTGGGTGGCTTAGTCGGTTAAGCGTCCGACTTTCGCTTGGGTCATGATCTCGCGGTTCGTGGGTTCGAGCCCCGCGTCGGGCTCTGTGCTGACTGCCAGCTCAGAGCCTGGAGCCTGTTTCAGTCTGTGACTCCCTCTCTCTCTGACCCTTCCCTGCTCATGCTGTCTCTCTCTCTCTCTCTCCTAAAAATAAATAAAAAACATTAAAAAAAAAAGAATTTAATTTGAAGGATGTTCTGCTATCTCAGTTTAGGAAATTTACAAAATATGGGGAGGGAAGGAGAGCGTATGGCTCTTAATGACGGCACTCGTTTTCAATCATAGCCTTCATGTCGGCATTTGGATTGTATTCAGTAGGTTGGTACAGTTCGTAATTTAGCCTCCTGATGGGTTTGGGTGACTGGACCTTATGGGTGCTGATCCTGGAAACTCTTCTAAGTGCCCCCTGAGACTTTGGGTCCTGGCTGCTGGATGGAACAAGACTTCTGCGCAGCACATGCAAAGGGTATCCTGAAGACTTTAACTTTCTTTGAGTCCTCACTGATACTCTGGCAACCAAACTAGTTCTCCCTGGACTAAGTGAGGACTTAGCCTTAAACAGGACACAGTTCCCAAGCGCCACGCCTCCCCAGTCAGACTGACCTCAAGGATGTAGCAAGGACTGGGGCGCCTGGGTGGCTCAGTCGGTTAAGCATCCGACTCTTGATTTCGGCTCAGATCATAATCTCACGGTTTGTGAGATCGAGACTCGTGTCGGGCTCTGCACTGACATTGCAGAGCCCGTTTGGGACTCTCTCTCGCCGCCGCCCCCCCGACCTCAACAATAAATAAATAAAACTTAAAAAAAATTAAATAAGCAAGGGACATAGTATACCTAAGAGCAGTGGGACCTGCTGGTCAAATCCCAGCCCTGTCTCTGGGAGGGGAAGCTTTGGGGCAGGGCGCTAAGTCCAAATTAGTGGAACGCCCAAAACTTAAAGTTCGGAAGTAGCTTAGCCGGACACCCCATCCTTGATACGTGTTGAGTTGGTCCTCCTTGCGCTGTGACACCCCTCACCATAGCTTCCCCCCTCACCCTGTGCGACCCCCTGCCGATTCCTCTGTCCATCCCTGGCCGTCTGTGTGGTGCTTTGTCCACCCCTGCTTGGACAGACAGTCTCTTCTGTGATGCCCCATCCACCTCCATCCCCCGGAGTACTCACCCCCTGATGAAGCAGGGTACGGGGTCTCCGGCCTTAAGTTGGCTCAGCCATGTGGAGCAGACACCATAGTGCAGGGGGCCCAGGCCATCTGGGGGTTGGGGAGGAGAGGGTGCCGATGAGGGGCCCGTCCCAGGGTCCCGTTTGGCCCTGGCCCTGGCCCTTTGTAACCTCACCCTGGGTCCTGTAGGCCAGCACAGCTACTGTGAGGTGGATCTCTCCCGGGTGGACGCTGGGTGCTGAGCTGACCGAGTAGTACCGGGGCTGGAGCAGGGGCAGCTGGGTGAGAAGCAGGGGTGCAGGCAGCGCCACGGACGGGAACTGCTCCAGTGCCTCCAGCAGTGTGGGGCAGCGGAACCACTTCCACTCCTCGTAGCGCCGGGGGTCCTGGTGGGGGGCGGGGTGTCACGGCTTTGGAAAGGCCCAGCCCTGCCTGCTGACCCCTCCTGAGCTGAGCCTCCTGGGGTCTCTCTCTCCCTTAGTTCAGGCCAACAAACACTTCTTGAGCACCCAGAATTCAGAGATGAATTCGTGCCTCAGGGGCTGGGTCTTAAACCCCAGGATCCACGAGCCAGGCAGATTCCCCATCCCCACCCAGCTCGTCCTGCCTCACGAGCCCCCGCTGCCCGCTGGGGTGGCCCTGCACCTGACTGAGGCTCTCCAGCTCCTGCTGTTCACTGGGCTCTTCAGCCAGGGTGCTGAGCAGTCGAAGGAGTTGAGGGCTAGGCGGGGAAGTGATGTCCAGGAAGAAGGTGAGAGCCTGGCGCAGCGTGCAAGGGGGCAGCCGGGGGTCCCGAACCCAGCTGGGGGGTGGGCCACCTGGGGGTGGTATACAGGGGAGGTCTGAGGAAGGGGCCGGCTGGAACTGCGTTGTGTGAGGTGGCGATTGCTTGGGGTGCACCAGCCCTGATCACGCCTCGTGCTTGATTGGAGACCTTGCCTTTGGATGGCGGTGGTGAACCTGTCGGGGCAGCCCCTGTGTGTGTGTGTGTGTGTGTGTGTGTGTGTGTGTGTGTGTGTGTGTGTGTGTGTGTCTGGGGGCCCCTGGCTGGTTTGGGTTGGTCTGGGCTCTGCTTCTCCCCTATCCAACTTTTTAAACCCTAGGCACTGGTGTGGCAGAGCGTGGACCCGATCAATGGCAGCCACGGAGCAGGCTGCGCTGTCGGGAGGAGGCTTTGGGAGGAGCTCAGAGGGAGAGGGCAGCCTGCCGGGGGAGCACGGGGGCAGGCGCTGGGAAGGCCACGCTCTGTGGGCCATCCAGCAGCAAGGAGGGAGCACAGGCGGCTCTGAGCACAGGCATCATGGCTGTGAGTGGAGGTGGAAGCTGTCTCCCAGCTCCTCAGTTCAAGGGGGCCCTGAAGTCAGGGGGACAGGGCAAGCTGTCATTGTCATGTCCCAGACCACGCCTTCTCACCAGGGCTGCCCTTCTCCAGCTGCTCAACGGCCACAGGCTCTCCTGGCGGAGGTGGATCCTCCACACGGCTCAGCAGCGCTTCCACGAGGCCTGGCCGGTTGGGCGGGCAGATGCCTATGTGGTCCCCCGGCTGGTAGTGCAGCCCTTCCTGGCCTCCTGTGTCCAAGCGCACCAGGATCGTGGCCCGGCTGGGGGCGAGGAGGCGGGGCAGTTAGAGGGGGCGAGGAGGGCCTGGGAGGAGGGTGTTGGGACAGGAGAGGAGAGGCCAGAACAGGTGTGCAGGGATAAGGGGAGGAGAGGCCAAGACAGGTGTGCAGGGATGGGGGAGGAGAGGCCAGACAGGTGTGCAGGGATGGGGGAGGAGAGGCCAGAACAGGTGTGCAGGGATGGGGAGAGGAGAGGCCAGAACAAGTGTGTAGGGATGGGGGAGGAGAGGCCAGAACAGGTGTGCAGGGATGGGGAGGAGAGAGCCAGAACAGGTGTGCAGGGATGGCGGGGAGGAGAGGCCAGGACAGGTGTGCAGGGATGGGGGAGGAGAGGCCAGACAGGTGTGCAGGGATGGGGGAGGAGAGGCCAGAACAGGTGTGCAGGGATGGGGAGAGGAGAGGCCAGAACAAGTGTGTAGGGATGGGGGAGGAGAGGCCAGAACAGGTGTGCAGGGATGGGGGAGGAGAGGCCAGAACAGGTGTGCAGGGATGGGGGAGGAGAGGCCAGAACAGGTGTGCAGGGATGGGGGAGGAGAGGCCAGAACAAGTGTGTAGGGATGGGGAGGAGAGGCCAGAACAGGTGTGCAGGGATGGGGGAGGAGAGGCCAGGATGGGTGTGCAGGGATGGGGGAGGAGAGGCCAGAACAAGTGTGTAGGGATGGGGGGAGGAGAGGCCAGAACAGGTGTGTCTGTTTGGTGGGGGGAGGAGAGGCCAGAACAGGTGTGCAGGGATGGGGAGAGGAGAGGCCAGAACAGGTGTGTCTGTTTGGTGGGGGGAGGAGAGGCCAGGATGGGTGTGGGGAGGGGAAGGAGAGGCCAGGACCCGTGTCGTGGGGAGGAGAGGCCGGGACATGTGTTGCGGGGGGAGTGGTCCTGCTCACGTGGACTTGCTGCTCTGCAGGTTTTCCACTGAGAGGATGGTAGCCTGGAACATCTTCCTCCTGTGCACGTGGATGAGGCCTGGGGGGAGACGGAGACTGAGCCAGAAGCCCGGCCCGGCTGCTGAGAGTTAGTCCTGGGGCCCTGGGAGCCCAGGGGGCCGGCAGGCTCAGGGGGAGGCCAGCGCCTCACCTGGCAGCAGCTGGAGGCCCTCTGCCTGGGTGCTGAGCCGGTACCTCTGGCGCTTCCAGCTCCGTTTGGCGCTGAATATGTCGCGGGCAGCAGCCTTGGCATCCTCTCCCACGCAGAAGGTCTCACAGGAGGCCTGGGGGGCCAGGTGGTGAGGGCTGAGGACCTCTGGGCACCAGGGGGGGCCGGAGCAGAGAGGAGCTCAGGAGGGCTGGGTGGGGGCGGTGCCGAGCTGGGCTGTTGGGTCCCATTCCCGGGACTGGGGGCGTGGAGGGGCCCTGCGGCGGCTCCGCCCGGGGCTTGGGCAGCCCTGGCGGCAGGAGAGAGAATGGGATGAAATGGAGGCCGAGGCTGACCGTGCCCTGCTCTTTGGCCCGTTTCCTGGCGGGGCCGCTGCACTAGCTCTCCGCTGGCCCCTAGTCATTCGTGTCACACCCGCCAGTTACTTAATCTGGTTTGAGCGTTCATCTCTTAGCAAGCGCGGTGCTTGGCACACAGCGAATCTGTGCATTCCGACCTGCGTTCAAATCCTCACTCCTGTGCTTACATTCCACTTGCCTCAGTGACTCCATCTTTACACGCCATTAGGTTCTGGCCAAGATCATGTAAAACCCTAGAGGGCTCCTGGTGCAGGATACCACATGGGGGGGTTGTGGAGGGGGTTTCTGGCTGGTCGGTCCCCCCTCAGTGGCTCACAAGGGCTGGAGGGGGCCCCTTGGGGGGTTGCAGAGTCCATTGGTCTGTGGTCAGGTGCAAGTCCAGCAAACTGCTTGGCCGGCTCCCGGCTTGAAATCTAGGCTTCATCCATGATTGGCTGCTCCCTCGCCTCCCACCCATTATCACCAGTCCTGTTAATCTTTCTTTTGTGCGTGTAAAGTCTTATATCTCTTCCTTCCTTCCGTGGCCCCCTCCCTTCCTTCCTACCCCCACCGCTGCCACCCGAGTTAGCGAGTTAGTTCAGCTCTTCCTGCTTCTAGTTGGATGTGCCTCTCATTGACGCCACGTCTTTCAAGCAGCGTCCCTAAAATCTCACTGGGCGCCCAGCTTTTCCTGTCCCTCTCCCTGCGTCCACGCACTTCCTTTCCTCTGGGTTCCTTAGTCCCGTCTTCGATTCTCTTCCTCCTCCCAACCTGAGTTTGTCTGTTGCTCCGGCCGGACTTTCTCCGCCCCAGCAAGCCCTCCACCTGCGCCAGGCGCCCCCACACCCCACCTCCGGGAATGTCCTCTGCCTCTCGGTCAGCCCAGACCTGCTATGCTCTGGCCTGGGAGCCCTGGTTGGGCCAGCACTGCCCTGAAAGGGGGTCAGGAGTGGGAGAAGGAGCCTGGTCAGCTCCAGGCATCACCTCCAGACCAGGCAGAGCTGGCCCTGGAGGCTTGAGAAGGTCACAGCTTGGGGACCCCCCTCCCCCGCCATTGCTCTTCCCTGGCCCAGGACACCTTCTGTCCAGCCACCAGCCCTGGCTTGTGTGGTCTCTGGCTTCTGTAGGTCCTGTGCTGGGCTCCACTCAGCCCTCAGCTCTGTGTCACCCTCTCTTGAGGCTTCCCCTCCCCTCTCCCTCCACCCCACTTGCCCTGCATGCTCTCTCTCTGTGCTCCCACTCGGGTGCCCAGTGCGTGCCTGACCGCAGCGCCGCCTGCTGGGGCCCTTTCTGCTCTCTTTTATAAATGATTTTCTTAAATATTTTTTAATTGAGAGAGAGAGAGAGCGCGTGCGCACACGAGCAGGGCAGGGGCAGACAAAGGAGACAGAGAACCCCAAGCAGGCTTCACGCTCAGTCCCCGACACGGGGCTTGATCTCACAAACAGTGAGCCGAAGTCAAGAGTCGGACATGTAACCGACAGAGACACTCAGGCGCCGCTCTCTTCTCCCCGGGCTGGGCCCCTCCCAGGTTGTTAGGCCCGTTTCATCCACTGCTCAGGACGGAGCCAGAAGGGCTGGCTGTGCAGTGGCAACATGAAGATGGATTTTGGAAGGAACAGGAAGGGACCAGAGGACCAAACGGATCCAGGCAGCAGCCAGGCCCCCAGCCTCCATATGGTGTGTTTCAAGGGGGAGGTGCTCGGCTTGGAGCGAACCAGAATTGAGGTGGGAGGGGCAGCCTGGCTCAGACGGGGGACAGGCCCGGGGTGGGGGGGCTCACCTGGAAGGCGGCCTGGGCCCAGCCGCGGAAGGCCTCCTCCTGGCCGCACAGCTCGTCTCCCTGGCCCAGCTGCAGCAGCCGCTCCCCACCCAGCTCCTCCAGCCGTGTGTCCACCGCGCGGGCAAAGGCGCAGAAGTGGGGGTACGCTCGGGAGCCCAGCCCGAACACGCAGAACCTGGGGCGCAGGGAGCCGTCGCTGGAGCCCGCACCCGGGCCAGCCCCACGCGTGCCCAGGCAGCGTGCCCTCCCTCCCACGCCTCCCCTCCGGCAGCCCCCTCCCCGCACCTGAGGGTACCCAGCGCCCCTGCACTGTCTGTGTTACTGGACTCCTTTCTCTTCCGCCTCCAGGAGGACACCAGCGGGTCTGAGCAGGAGACACTGTTGAAGCGGATTTTGTAGCTCCTGGCGAAAGAAGACCAAGGCAGGGCTGTCACAGGGAGCTGGAGGGTGCCCTCCGGCTTGTGGAGGCGCAGAGGGAGCACATTCCCCCCACCCCCCTGCTTCCTCACTGTCTCCAAATGCCTCCCTGCCCTCCCTCTACCTCCCCGCAAAGTCCCTCACCCACTCACTTGTGTTGTTCCGGCCGGGGGGAACTGTTGTAGGGGCCGGACATCTCCATCAGGGCCGCCGCAAAACTCTGGTGCGGGGGGGAGGGAGTGTGGGCATCGTGGTTAGTTTTGTTTTATTTCAAACCACACAGACGTTTAAAACTGTACTGGGCTGGGGGCGCCTGGGTGGCTCAGTTGCTTGGGCGTCCAACTTCGGCTCAGGTCATGATCTCGTGGTCTGTGGGTACCAGCCCTGCATCGGGCTCTGTGCTGACAGCTCAGAGCCTGGAGCTTCTTTTGAATTCTGTGTCTCCCTCTCTCTCTGCCTCTCCCCCATTCGTACACACGCGTGTTCTCTCTCTCTCTCTCTCTCTCTCTCAAAATAAATGAATAAACATTAAAAATTTTTTTATATTAAAAAATAAAACTGTACTGGGCTTATCCTTAGAATTCTGGTTTGTAACTTGTGATATTAATTTGTTTTGCAAGTTTCAAAACAGGTATTGGCTTTCTGAGAACATGACAGATCCATAAAGTGATAAAAGAGGAAATCTCCCCTATCCTTCACTCCAGTCCTAGCCCCCAAGGCAGGGGCCCTATTGACAGGTGTTTCACCTTTGAGCTCTGTTTGTCATACTCACGTATGTATCTGTATTTATAGTTTTTTAAAAAAGTAAAAATGGGGCCACATCAGATTTATCTGCTTTATCTCAACAACGTATCATGGATATATCATGATCGTCCTTCCTTCTAGGCCAACATGCCAAGATTGACCTCCTTCTTTTGAAAAAAAAAATTTTTTTTTAATGCTTATTTATTTTTGAGAGAGAGAGAGAAAGAAGCCTGAGAAGAGAAGGGAAGGGGGAGAGAGACACACACACACACACACAGAATCCAAAGCAGGCTCCAGGCTCCGAGCTGTCAGCACAGAGCCTGATGCCGGGCTCGAACCCATAAACCGCAAAATCATGACCTGAGCTGAAGTCGGACGCTTAACCAACGGAGGCCACCCAGCCTCCTCCTTTTGAACGGCTGCTTAGTGTCCCCTTATTTGCAGGTAGCACATGTAGGAGACTTCCGTCTGACTCAGGACTTCTGGGTGGTCTATGACCAGTGCTCGAGCACTTGCATACTTTGGCGTGTTTTGGTAGGGTCGTCCTTAGAAGCAGAGTTGCTGAGCCAGAGGATTTAAAGATCTGATGAGGAAGGTGGGTCAGACCGTCGTCCCCCCAGCAACCAGGTAGAGGCAGCTCTTCGCTCACTCCTGCCAGTGCTGGAGGTCCCTCATATTTCAGCCAACTCGATATGGGGAGAACGGCCCTCAGTCTCCCTGCACTGCTTCCATCACTGGCGGCACCAGAGTCTTCTGGACGGCTGAGCCGCGTGTGTGCTGCCGTGACAATCGCTAAGGGCTACATGGAACAGCTTCGTGTAGCAAAAGCCCAAATGCGGCAAGGCCGGGACATCTCTGCGTTAACTGTAGACACATCCGGGTGGTGGGAGTCTCGAGGTTCAAATTCTACCTCAGTCGTGTTTTCTGAACCTTTGGTTGAAGGGTCCTACATGCAGAAAAGCGCACAGGTACAGCTTTCTGGATTTTCACAAGCTGGACGAACCTTTGTAGTCAGCATCCTCTCCAGAAACATTGCTAGACTCCTAGGACTCACCTCCTTACCCCTCTCAGTCACCAGCCCCCCCGCCCCATGGGGGAGGCCACCACCCTCCTGATTAAATCACCACGGATTTGTTTTGCCTGTCTCTGCACTGAATACAGAGTGAATCCTGTGGTATGATTCTTTGGGGGTCTGGCTTCTTTCCCTCCACAGTATGTTTTCAGGTTCATCTATATTGTGTGATTGTGATCCGTGCATCCTCATTGCTGTACAGACTTTGAATAACCACAGCATATTTCTCCCGTCTTACTGCTGATTGTCGCTGGAAATGTTCCCTGTCTGGGGCTATGATGACCAGTGCTGCTGTAAACATTCTTGTTAGTGTCTTTAGTGAATACACCCCATTTTCCGTGGGGCGCATTCCTCCATTTGCTCCATTTATAAAAAAAAGGTAAAATTGACGTACGTTGAAAGGTACAGAACTTAGTGTGCAGTTTGAACCTTTTGGCTGTTTGGCAGGGTTTTTCTTTCGTTTGTTTGTCTTAAACACACGTCTAGCCAACGACCCAGCAATTTTCTCCTAGGTATTTATCCAAGAGAAATGAAAACAGAGGCCCACAAAAGCCTTGCACAAGAATGTTCACAACAGCTTGATTCATAATAGCCAAACACTGGAAATGGCCCAAGTGTCCGTCAGCGCGAGAGCAGAGAAACACACACTGCGTTCACAGCAAGGACTGCTTGGTGGCAGAAAGGAATGAGGGGCTGAATCATTCACAGTGAGGTTAGCCTCAAAACCAGGCCGAGCGCTGACTGTGTGCTCCCCTTTCTATGACATCCCAGAATAGGTGAAACGAAGGTGACAGAAATCAGAAGGGTGCTGGCCTTGGGTAGGGATGGCCTGGGAAGGGGCTGGCTAGGGGCACTGATGAGGGAACTGCCCAGGTAATGGGAATGTGCTGGGCCTTCGTCAGGTTGTGGGTCACATGGGTGTAAACACTACCTCTGTACTAAAACAGTAAGTGATTCTAGGGGCACCTGGGTGGCTCAGTGGTTAAGCGTTCAACTTACGCTCAGGTCATGATCTCGCGGTTCAGGAGTTCAAGCCCCGCGTCGGGCTCTGTGCTGACAGCTCAGAACCTGGAGTCTGCTTCCGATTCTGTGTCTGCCTCTCTCTCTGCCCCTTTCCTGCTCATACTCTGTCTCTGTCTCTTTCTCTCTCTCTCTCAAAAATAAAGAAAACATTAAAAACATTTTTTTAAAAAGAGTAAGTGATTCTAGTTTTCTTTGTAAGGCAGATGAGACTGAGGGCTGACGTGGGCAGCCCCGCAGAGGGAGGGCTTGCATCGGAATTCCGCTTTGGGGTGCTTGAGGAGGTACTTTGTGCTAAGAAGGCATTTATCGCCTAGAAGCTGAAACAGACGAGAGCACTAGAAGTGAAAGCCGCCGGGGACGGAGAGGCTGGAAAGATAATGGTTAATAATAAAGAGTCCCGTGGTGGTGCTCTAGCTTGCTGCTTTAAGGGTTTGTTCAGAAAGTGAGGTTGCCTCATCTCTGTTGGCATCTGAGCAGTGCTCTTTTCTTTTGTCAAGAAAGAAGAAAAGGAAAAGCCGACATTGCCTGGCAGGTGGAGTACCACTGTTTTTCTAATTTGTCAATGCTTGAGAGCAGTCCGCCCTCGCTGGCCAGCCCAGAAGTGCCTTCCACGTAGTAAATGCTGGCACTGATAATGGAAATGACTTGGGGACACACTGAAGCCGGCGTGTGTGTGTGTGTGTGTGTGTGTCAGGGGCAGCCCCTGTGTGACCTGGAGGATGGCTTGTGCAGGCTCCGGGGTCCCAGCGGGATGTCCACACTCGCATTCTGGGGGACTCTCAGGACACCTGCACTCTCCATCACCATCACGGGGATGGGGGTCCTGCCCAGCCACTCCGTGTTGTCTCCCCTCATTCCCAGTGGCCCCTGTACTGCTAGGTCTCACCTCTCCATTCTCTGGGGGATCACCGTTCCCGAATGTGCTGGTCACCACCAGCACCAGCGTCTCATGCTCAAGGGACACAACATCATACTCATCCATGCACAGGACCTGTGGACAAGGAGAACACGGATGTCCCAGGGACTTGGCCCAGGCTGCCCTGGTACCTCTGCTCTGGGCCTCTCGACGCAGGGCACAGCCCGACCCTGACTCAGGCCCCCACTCAATCCCTGAGTCCATTTGGATCCCGGGGTTCCTCCTGGGTGCTGACGTGTGACCCTCTCCTGTCCTCCAGAGCACATCTGAAGATACGGATGGACTCCCCCTCCCCCACCTTCCCAGATCCCCGCCCCTCTGGGCTTAGCCCTACCCGGGGGTCAAAAGCCTTCCGGAAGAGTCTCCCCAGCTGCTGTGCATAGCTTTGGGCCCGGCCGGTCTCGGAGCCGTAGAGGATCGTTGCCTTCACTCGTTTGGCCATCACAGTGCCCATGAGCGAGGCAGAGATCTTCACCGCACTGCAGGCAGGGCGGGGGGTGAGGGGGGTCCCAGGCCCACAGAGCCAGGGCCTCCCCAGGTGCATGGCTCAAGCAAGGTCTTGGGGCACCGAGTGGTGGGTGTGGGGGTTGGTGGGCGTTCCCACAGCTCGAGCTGGTCCCACATGTGTGGGGGAAGGGCAGCATTCCTAGGGCACCTACTTGGCCACTTCCTTAAAGGTCTTCTTCCTGGTGATGCCGGCACCCTTGGACCCACTTCCCTTCCACGGGTCTGGCTGCAGGGGAGTGACGGCGGGGGGGTGGGGGGGGGCATGGAGGAGAAGGTAAGTAAAGAAAGGAAAGCTTGGAGTTCCCGGGGGGCTGCTTACAGTGGGCGAGAGTTCGTGGGGATGGGCACCTGATAGCGGAAGGCGGGGGACAGGACATAGTTCACCATCTCCTGATGGAACACAGGGGTGAGGCTGCCGGAGATGGGGGGCACGATCCAGGCCCAGTCGGCAGGGCAGCCGCCCCTAGCCTTCTGCTCATTCTCCAGGTGCTTCATGAAGGAGGCTGTGGCTGCATGGTGATCCACAATGGTCACTTTGGCCAGCTGGGGTGGGGGAGGCAGGGGCTTAGACTCAGCCTGCAGACCCACACTTTGGTCACCCCAACCAGCACTGTGTCCCAGGGCACCCCACGCCCAACCCAGGTCGTGTTCCCCCAACATGCCGCCGCCCCTGGCGGCCACGCCCCAAACCCAGCAGCAGCGGCTCCGTTCGGTCTCCTGCGTCTGGACGTCCTGCCCCCAAAACCAAAACATCCTGAACTCTGGCCAAGTCCTCAGCAGGCACTAGTTTCCTCAAACTACAATGCTCAGCAGCCCTTCGATCCTCCTGCTCACGTTTCCAGAATCCTGTGGGTCCCACAAGCTACCACACCCACCGTGCCCTGGGGGCCTGCGTGACTGAGCATGTGCTGATCTGCAGGGCTCCCGGCGCCCCAGACCTTCACACCGCAGCACCCGGAGTCGTGCTGTGTGCCCAGAGGTGCGGGCCCCTTGCACCTCATGGACTAAGGGACTTCTTCCCGTTGTCTCCAGCTCCCGCCCGTCTCTAAGTGCCTCCCTCTCTTCCAGCCCAGCCTCTCGCCCTCCTGGCCGGTCAGGGCCCGCGTACCTGGTAACTATGCAGCACAGCCAAGTTGATCTCCACTGCTGCTTTGTCTTTCCACAGGGATGACGTTGTCCGGGTATCCAGGTCCATGCAGACGGCCACATCCTGGGAGCGGGGGTGCATGGAGTTGGTAGGGACAGGGTGTAGGGGAGAGGGTGGAGAGCATCTCTGTCTGGAACTCATGAGTAGAAGGAGTGAGGGTGGCCAGCGGCCTGGCCTGACTGCTTAGTTTGGGGCTGGTTCAGGTCCTTGCCTGCAAAGACACCCCGGAACATAGAGGGACCCTGGGCCAGTTACTTCTCTGCCCTGGGTCTTCATTTCTCGTCTCTCAAATGGGTCTTAACAGTGTTTTGCAAGCTCTGCCTTGAGAATCTGAGGAAAGTTACATAACAAGAGGTCTCTTCCCAGAAGAGCAACTGCATATTCGCTCGTGCACTCCTTTGCCCCGCGCCGTGGCCCCAGGTCCCTCCAAAGTTCTCATTTAAGAGGCAGCCACGACCTTAGCAGATTCTCCCAGTTGCTGACAGTCTGCGGATCTGTTTGCGCGTCCAAGGCTCCAGCCCGGAGGGGATGGGGCGGGCAGCCCCCTGCGCCCCCTCCCTGCCCGCGGTCCTCACCTCCAGGATGTTGTATCGGTGGGGGTCACAGAGGTTCCGTGTGCCGATCTCGGTGCTCATGTACCAGCCGCTGAAAGGGGCCGCGGGAAACTCCAGCCCCCCGATTTCCAACAGCATGTTGCTCACGGCCGGGAGGGCGTACCAGCGCAGGCCCAGGGCCGCAAACCACTGCAGCCTGGGGGTGTGGGGGTGTGGGGATCAGGCCGCCTGGGGAGCCTTGCCTGTCTGGCCAGCCGCCCCCCGTCCCCCTGGGGGCGGCCCCTCCTCCACCTGACCCAGTCCCCGCCATGCTCACGTGGGGTGCTCCAGGGGCACCTCAAGGACCAGCTCGGGGGGCAGGACGAAGAGTTCTGGGGGCTCATCTGGGGCCTGGAGCAGCAGCGGCAGCACGTCAAAGCGGCCGTTTCCGGGGGTCCAACCATGCTGGGTGCAGAGCTGCGGGGAGCAGGCCCAGAGCGGGGTCTGAGGGGCCCAAACCCCCGCCCTCCTCAGGGAGCCCCTTCATTGCCATCCCCCTCTGTTGTCTCAGCGAGGGTCCCCCTTCCCCGCCCGCCCCTTGACTGGACCCCGTGCCTCCCGGCAGAGCCCTCACCGGCCGGCCTCCACCTCCCCTCCTTGCTGCACCCACCTCAGTGATCTCCACGTTGGCCGGGTCGCCCCGCACGGAGCCGTCCTGCTGCCTGTACCCCGCGTAGCGCACCAGTTGGCTGTTCCAGATTCGGAAGTCGCCGCGGCCTGGGGCGCGCTGGGGGAACACTGTGATGGCCGAGCTGCCGTGGGGATGACAGCTGTCAGAGCCCCACCTCTGCCGGCACCTAGGGGAGGGGTGCCATCTGGCACAGGGTGGGGGGGCACTCACCGGAGGTTGCCCCGGTTGGTGGCATACTTGATGTGGTTGCAGATGTAGGTGAACATCTCCTGGGCAGAGCTGCAATCCCGGGCATCAAACACCTGAGCCAGCCGAGGCAGGGGGACCAGGGAGGGGGAGACAGGGGTCTTGAGTATCAGCTCTAGGAGGAGGTAAGGGGGCAGAGGAGGGAGAAGCCACCTCCCGCACAGCCTCCAAAGGCTGTCACTCGTCATGGTTCTTTCTCCTCCAGGGAGCCTCCCTGACCACGAGCACCCATGCTGAGCCCTTCCTGCCCTGCACCCCATGCAGCCAACGCAGCCTGGTCTGCTCCTTATCTCTTTGCTGGGACATCCCCCACCCCTGCAGGAGCTGACTCAGTACCCGCTACAGAGGAGGGACCCAGGCACTGCCAAACTGATGATTGGGAAAGGGCACTAACTGACGGGGGGCCACCTAAGGATGTGGATGGTGAGTTCCCCATTACCCCTGGTGCGCAAGCAAAGGCAGACGACCCCGGCCAGTCATCGGACTGTCCTTGAGCACAGTGCTGATGGGAAGGGGGTTGGCTGCACGAGTGGCCGAGGCGGCCACCGGCAGTCTGCCTGTCCTGATATGCCTGTGCTAGAAGAACCCATTTGACTGGTGGAGGGGAGCCTCGGCAGGGGGCTGGGGGACCCTTTCCTGCTTGTGTCACTGGCCGAAGCAGGGGGTGGCAGTGTCTGGCCTGGGGCCACGGGAGGGATGTAGCAGTGAGTGTGATCACATTTTGGAAGGTCCGATGGGTTCAGACAGGATCGTTCTTTTATTCGAGACTTCTCTGGGATTTACTGAGCATGTGGCTTTATTCCAAATTCTTCGGTGGCCAGTTACAGCTAAGGAGGCCAAGGCCATGGGTTAAGTTCCCCTGTGGGTCAGCGTGCTTCTCTTAGGCTGTTCCAGCTTCTTCTAGAAGACCGCTTCTGCTGCCCTGACGACAGCCCCCGGGGACCATGGCTCAGCTGTCCTCCCTGACTCGGTGTGTCTGGGTGTTGTCCCCGCAGCCAGCCAAGGCACTGCCGTGGAGCTTAACAACCAGGTCCTAGCTACTGGACTGAGTGCTCCCCAGGGATACCGGTCCCTAGGTCCTCACTGCTTGGGGAACCCCCCCTTCCCCTGCTCCGGGGAAGCCTCAGGGGCTGCCCTCACTGCTCCATTCCTTTTTCGTGCGCCCCAGTCCCCATTCGGGGTGCTTGCTAGCCAGTCACACCTGCAGCTTCCCCCACTGGATCCGGCCCACGCAGCGGGGCGCATTTCTCCACGCCTGCTTAGCCCCGAACACCAGCTCGCTCTCCCGAAGCTGGTAGGTGCCTGTGGCTGCTATCTGGGCTTCCACCTCCTGAAGCCTCTGCTCATGGGCCTGGGAGCCGCTCCTGTCATGGAGCAGAAGGGAGTTGAGTGGGCGGGGGGTAGGGGGAGAGGCTCCCCAGGCTTTGTGTGGGTGTCGGGGGGAGGCTGGTGGGTACTGGTGTCAGGGTAGGGGATGGGAGCAGCTCCTGGGGAAGCTGAGCATCATTTCGAGGGCTCGTTGGGACCAGGGCCCCGGGTCAGAGGACAAGGGTGGGCTGTGGGGTCGAGGCACGGTGTCACCTCTTGATGGAGCTGTAGTACTGGTTGATGAAGTCCTTGGCCTGACTCAGCAGCTGCTGGGTGGGTGCAGGGTCCTGGGAGGGCCGGCTCTGCACTTTCCGTGGAAAAACCAGGGAGCCCAGGCAGCGCCTAGGGGTGCAGGGCCCATCCTGGGTTGGGGTGGGGAGGGCAGAGGCAGAGAGAGCAGGTGACCCAAAGGTGAGGACCTGGTCAGGGTGCAAAGGCAGGGGAGGGTGCAGAGGGCAGGTGGGGCTGGGCTGGGGTTGAGACTGGAAATAGGGGTGAGGTTGTGCCAGGTTATGGTAGGACTCAGGGCGGGGGCGGGAGGCTGGGCATCACCGAAGTCCCCTGCGCGCCTCTGGCTCTTCCCAGTCTCTCTTGTCTTTGGAGACCAAGGGGCGAGCTCTGGAGGGGACTGGCCTTAGCGGCCTCGCCCCTGACGTGGGGCTGGGAGGGCCCGGGGCCTTACCTGCTGTGCCTGGGCACTTAGGGTGTCGTAAGAGATGCTCCCCACCTCCCAGTTCTTCACACGAGGGAACTTGGGCCCCTCCGGGGGCCGGGTGAGCGGGGGGCTGCTGGGAGCCAGGGGAGGGGTCATGGGGGAGGTCTGTATTTCCCCCAGAGACCCCTCCGACAGCACGCAGAGATTGACCGCTTGCCTGCGGTGTGCTTTCCTACATTTTCCCTGTCGGCCCTCACGAAAACCTTAGGGGGTAGACAACATACTTGCGTCCTCGTTTACAGATGAGGGACCCGAGGCTCAGAAAAACTTCGGAATCTTGCCCGAAGCCACAGGGGAAGAACTGGTCCCTTTAAGACCCAGGCCCTTGTCTCCTGTGTCGCCAGACCCCGGGCTGCCCAGGGCTGCAGCGCTGAGCTCCCGAGCCCCGGACCCGAGGCTGGGTCCTCACCCCTGTTCAGGGCCTACCTCACCCCTTGTGGACAGGGGGTGTCCAACGCCCCCCGCCCCTGGAGCGGTGATGAACCCTACCTGGAGGAGGGACGGAGCCCACCCCTGAGCTGCGGGAACCCCGGCGAGGATTCCTCAGCCTAGATTTCCCTCTCCAGTCACACCCCTCCTGACAGTAGCCGTTGTGTGAAGGGAAGCCTCAGAGGCCTTATCGCTTCCTCCCAGAGGCTGAGGCCGGCCGTGGGGAGGAAGGGAGGGCCTCGGACCTTGGGTGCGTCAGTGCGGAGCCTTCCCCGCAGAGCTGCCTCCGGTCCTGGCACCCCACCTGGCCTTCGGCCTCCCTCTCTTCTGGGGGCTGAAGGTACCATGTTAGCTTGGGGTTGAGGGCCGCCAGGAGGTGGGGCCTGGAGTAGAGGAAAGGGGCAATTTGCTGCCTTCTCAGCCTCCATGCCGAGGGCCTGAGTCTCCTGGGCCGACTCCCCCCTTCTATGCGACCACCTTCTCACTGCCCTGTAACTACACCCCCCCGCCAGCCCCCTTCTTCTCTTAAGTAATCATCAGCGTTTGTTGAAGGCTTTGTCCATGAGCTGGAAACTCACAGCAATCCCATGGAGTAATTACTGCCATATCCTGATTACGGACAAACGCTCAGAGAAGTTAAGTAACTTGCTCAAAGTCAAATAGCTCTTGGCATCAGAGCGGCCTTCAGACGGGGTAAACTGGATGCTTGCCTCTCACTTTCACCTGTTGCCTGCTGGTCCCGACCCTGGTCTCTTATCTGAACCTCCCCGATTGTCCTGTTCTATCCACACAGATCGATCGCTCCCCCCTTTTTAAAATTTTTTTATGTCTTTATTTTATTTTGAGAAACAGAGACAGAGAGTGAGCGGGGGAGGAGCAGAGAGAGAGGGAGACACAGAATCTGAAGCAGGCTCCAGGCTCTGAGCTGTCAGCACAGAGCCCGGCGCGGGGCTCGAACCCACGGACTGTGAGATCATGACCTGAGCCGAAGTCGGACGCTTAACCGACTGAGCCACCCAGGTGCCCCTCGATCACCCTTTTGTGTGGGTGACCTGGCCCTCCTGGCCAGGCTACGGGCTCTAGCCCTTCCCAGCCTGGGGTTCTAGGGCTCGATACCCTCCCTCCTGTCCCCTGCTTCTCACCGCCAGGGCACCTACCTGTGGTCTGGCGCGGGTAGGGGTTGGGGGGCCGGTGCCCTGCCTGACTCAGCTGTCGGGGAGGCTGGGCCCTGCTTGCCGCACAGTCCCAGGCCCAGCCCCAGGCCCAGGCCGCAGGGAGGCCCCGGCTCCTGGCCCACACTCTTCAAATTGCCCATGTCAGCCTCGCCTCCGCTCTGGCGCTCTGAGCAGAGCCCAGGCCTTTTCCTTAGGAAGGGGAGGGGGCGGTGGGAGGGGGCTCTCCGGTGGTGCTGGCCCTCGCCCCGCCCCTGCCCCGCACACAATGGGACAGGAACAAGGCAGGCTGGGAGGCCCTAAAGCCTCGGCTCCATGCCCGCCCAGAGGGTGGGGGGCCGGACGCCTGGGTTCCGCTCCGAGGACTGGGACTGATAAGTGGGAAGCCAGGTGTTCTTGGAGCCCACGGGCAGGGGTGAGAGTGAGGGAGGGGGCAGGGGAGGAGTTGGCAGGGTGGACAACCAGAGGGTCAGAGAGGCCCTTCGGTGTTGTCTGGCTGGAGAGGCAAACACTGTCAGGAGCAGGGGACGATTCCCGGAGTCCTAGTGACCACAGGGATTCCCAGGGTCCCTCCAGGTGCTCTCCTTCACCACTCTGTCTACAGCTAAGCCCTCCTGGACACCCCCCACCTTTGAGTGCTTTGGGGTTCTTGGGGATACAGGCTCAGCAAGGATTCAGTGACCCTTTGTCCTTGAGTCTGGCATTAGGGTATCCCTTCCCCTCCCAGCCCCAATTTCCTGGAACCCCCACCCCCCATGACTCAAGTGGGGGACACAAAAGAGCAGGAAGCTGCCCTCCAGGGCCTCCACCCCCTCCCTGTCATCCAGTGACGCACACTTCCCTGGGGGTGGTAGGTCAGCAGATAGGCCCAGCGGTCAGTGCTGAGGCAGAGCCTGCCCGCCGGGAAGACTCTCAAGAGTGCGGGGCCAGGGAAACTACAATACCCAGGGTGCAGGCGGGCACAGCAGCCCTCTTCGGGCATCCCGGGGCTGCCGTGCAAACTGGGGTTTGTAGTTCTAAGCCGTGGGGTGGGGGTGGGGGCTGGGGAGAGGCTATGCGCTGGGGCATTAGGTCTAGGACTCAGAAGAAAGAAACGGAAGGTGAGGGGCGCCTGGGTGGCTTAGTCAGTTAGAAAAAAAAGAGAAAGAAACGGAAGGTGAGAGGCTGGGAGAGGCAGACAGGCAGACAAACAAACACGGAGATTTGTGTTGGCTCGACTCCTCCGAGGAGCAGGAGAGGATAAGGTTGGGGTGGGTCTGGGTGGGGGCCGGGCAGGCGGATCAGACGGAAAGAACAGGCTGTACCGTGAGCTCTGGGGTCACACCAGGAAGGTAGGGGCTGCCAGCTTGGCGGGAGGTGGGTGCGGGGGGCCTTGTAAACGCAAAGCGGCCTGAGTGCCTGGACACCTGGAGAGTTTGCTGCCGCTCTCTCGCAAAGGGGCACGTGCGAGACAGAGGTACAAGGTCCGCGCTCAGTCCGGACCCTCCCCTTGGGGGCCCCCAGAACCTGAGGCCCCACCCCGCTCACACCCCTTCTCCCAGCGAGGCAAGAGATGGATGGGGGCCCATTTCCACTGCTGGCTCCCATCCAGCCACTACCTCGAATGGTATGACCGGGAAGAACTCTTCCTGCATTCCAGGTAATGGAGCAGGGGCTGGCCCCTTGGGGACAAGCAAGCCTCAGATGCTGAAGTTCTCAGGAGCTCTTCTCGCACACTTTACCAAAGCCACTCTCTGTGGCCTCCTGGCCTTGGGGCCCCGCCTCACACTGCCGCCAGAATCCTCTCAAAAGTAGAGATTGCTTCCCGTCTTGGCCCCCTGAAACCTTTGACTCAAGGCCAAGGCCACTCGAACACACTGGCCCAGCCCTCGATTCCCCAGGTATGCTGCTCACACCTGTTCTAGACCAATGGGCTTCCTCACGGATCCCCAAATGGTCCTCAGGCCCTTGCCTTCCACCTCACCCTTTGCCCTCTGACTAAAGAAAATCTTTCTTCCCTTTCCTTATGGCTCAGCCTCGCCGGTGACCTGCCTTGGTTTCCTCTCGAGAGATAACCTGCTACAGGAAGTCCAGGTCACCGGTGGCTGAAAGCTGCAAGACGTTCAGAATCCGCCCCGTGTTCAATATGCAGGCGCCCGCTGGCCTGGCAGAGAGCTTCCCAGAGCTCACTGGGGTCTGAGTGAGCTGATCCCGGCTGATCTTTGTTCCTTCTCTCCTTTCACACATATCAGATTTGCATTTTGTTCTGGAGGCTTCCATTGCCTTCCCTTTATCTTTCGCAGACGTGACTCCCGATCTATGTCTTTTGCTTCTAGCTCCTTCTTGGTGTGCTTCCTGAAGGACCTGGCCACCACAGAGCGCCAGTATGTTTCCACTGCGAGGCCTCCCTCAGCACCCCTTCTCCATGCTGTCCACCCCTCCCTCCAGGCCACTCTTTGTCTCCCCTGCCTCAGGCCCTGGGAATATCTCTTGCTCTGGTTCCTCCCAGGAGTGGCTCTGAGTAGCTTGGTGTCTGTCTTTGATTTCTCTCCCAAATGAATGTGTGTGCTCTGGAAGACCCGGGTCAAGTTCTTCTCATCTAGGATCCTGATGGGCGCCAGTGCGCTGTACCAGGTTCATGCTCCACGAACATTGGTTGTTGAGCTGCGAATGTGTGCAGCCACGTGGAGACTGGAAGCTGTGTTCCGGAGGCAGGGGACAGGGCCACCAAGCAAGGAGTCGGCGGAGGCTGGACAGGTTTGGATGAACAGAAACAAAGGGTCAGTCTGGTGAAGGGTGATGGGTCTAAGGAGGGGCGTTTTCTAGTCACAAGGCACGGTGGCACTAATGGCTATATTGATGTTGATCTGGGCAGAGGGAGTCATGGCAGAGGTTTTAGGAAGAGGAGAAAAAGTTCAGGGAAAGACAGAGAAAGGTGTTGTCTTTCACCACAGGGAAGTTTTTCCTCTTCCACTTTCCCTGGGGTTGTGGCCAGTGTTGACCTGTGGGTTCTAACTTCCGTTGAGGGACTCTGGCCTTCCCGAACCTTCTACCTGAGGGATGGGGCCTTTCTCTTCCCTCCTCAGGGCCATGTCTCTTTCCGCCTCCCTCTTTGTCACTCATCCCTGCTAGGGCGTTAAGGCTTGTGCAGCTCAGTGGCCCATTGCTCTAATTAGCAATTGCATTTTAAAGAGTGATTTCGGAAAAGACACAATTTTCAAGACCTGCAGAGTTGAAGTTCCACCGGTAGGAAAGTGTTTCAAGTTTGAATGGTGGGATTTTAAGCTGAAAGGCCTTTGAAGAGAATCCATTTGGGAGCCCAGCCCCTGGGTCCCTGGCAGTCGGTGTGTTTTCTGTCATTGGGAAGGCTGCTTCAGACTCCACTCCCATCTGCCCTGGTCAGTGCAGGTAACAGACCCCTCTGTGGGTAAGTTGCCAGGACCCTCATGCTCCCTGAGAAGGAGGAGAATCGTGTTCCTGCCTTCCCTTCAGAGCAGAGCACTGGGCATGGCTTGAGGTGGGATGCCCTGACCTTGGGGGAGGGAAGGTTCTGGCCTTGAGGGGGTGTGTGTAGGGCTGGCGGGGGGTGCTGTGGAGGGTGGCGGGTGACGGGAGCGGAAGGCCCTGACTCTTTATAGCCCAGCCCGGACTTGTTCAGTGTGAGCTGGAAGTGCCCCACCCTCCCCACTATGAGCAGCTTCCTTCCTGCCTGCTGGCAAGGCCTGGGTGGGGAACGGAGGGGAAAGGAGGGAAGGGAAGGGGGGGAAGCCAGCAGAGGGAGGGGAGCAGCCCATTTTTGGCTTAGGAGCCTCCGTTTGATGTAACTTGTGCTGGCTGGGTTGGGAGCAGAGAGGTTTGTTCAGCTTCCGGATTACACGGTGGAGGCTGGATGCTTGGGGAGGGGCTTTGGGCAGGGTCTGGGGTGTTCAGGGTGCAAGCAGTAGGAGATGTTGCCTGTCTAAAGGGGGGCTCCTGTGCTGGCACTGTGGAGCCACCATGCGGCCCCAACTCTTCTTTAGGGAGCCACATGAGGGCAGCAGAGAGCTGAAAAGAAGAGGTTGGGGCAAACGCCTGGGCACCCCTGGTCTATGATACCCAGGATGAGCAAGGGCCAGGGGCACACATCTCCGAGCCCATCTGGGGTGGGGGTCCATATTAATCCTCTGGGGCCTTGAAGTGGTTTTTTTGCATAAGCCTGAAGCTGCTGCTGCTGACTCCGTGGCCAGCCCACCCCAGGAGAATAAGGCTATCTTCTCTCGGGAAACCTCCCTGCTTTTGCACAAGCCACCCCAGCATGGTGAGCTGAAGGTGCAGGGAGCCACGTTTAGCACAGCTGGAGGCATGGAGATCAGGGGCCAGGGCTCCTGAGGGAGGAGGCAATTCTAGCAGCTGTGAGAGTTGGGGGAAGGAGTTCAGGGCCTCCCTCTGGTGCTTGTAGATGCTGCCTCAGTTCCACAGGTGGGCTCCCTGACCCTGTTCTGGACACTCTTCTGTCTCCTGGCTTTAAGACTACTAAGGAAGTCAGGGGAGCAGAGAGACCTTTGAGAATCCTGAGACACCTTACCCTGGGAGTGATCAGTGACTGTCAGCCTTTGGGAGCTCCTGGGGAGTTTGCACTATCTTCATGAGGGACACCTGGGTGTCTCCAGGCCTTCATTCTCTCTGAGGTTTAGACCTTTTCTTCTGAGCCACGGCCCTGAGCAGATTGTGTGTGTGTGTGTAAGCGGGAGTATGTGTGTGGATGTGTGTGAGCATGTGTATACATGAGCGAATATGTATATGAGTGTGTATATGTATGTGTACGTGTGTATATGTGTAAACACACATGTGCATGTGCCCTTGGGCAAGTGTTTCCTGGAGCTCCCTCCCTGACCTGCCTTCTCTTCTGGTCCCTGCCCCTACAAAGCTAATTTGGACTAAGAACATCAGGATGAATATGAATGTTTTCACATCCACAGGGACTTGAAATTGCCCTTTGGTCCTGGGATCCAGAGTGAAGATGAAGAGTTTTTAAAGGTCAGGCAGAGGTCTCTGGAATGACGATCATGGGGGGCCCTGACTCAGGCTGTAGGGCCTCCACATAGAAGGCCACAGTTGTCAGGATCGGTCTGACAGGCCTGCCCCTTGCCCCCACCCTCCTCCTCTCTGTCTCCTCCAATCCTTCAGCCTGGCCCAGTTTCCTGGTATGGTTGCTGTGGCGCTAGGTCTCTTGGGAGCTGTGGCTTTGAGCATCAAGTGTGCCCAGCATGGAAATTCTGTAGCAACCATCACAAGGATTGGCTGGACAGAACCCCTTCTCCCTGCCTCTTCCTGCCCTGGGGAGGGACCAGGCCCTCTCTCTAATCCAGGGTGAAACTAGAAGCCTATAGATCCTATAGACTGATTTGTGAAATACAGAGACCATGATCCCAAACCCTGATATTCCTTTCTTTAGACACTGTGTTGTCTTCCTGCCTTCCCAATTGGATTATAAGCCCCTTGACTCCCAATGATGAGCAAACTAGACATTCCTGTTGTTGATGATGATCCAGGCCTTTCTTGGGGTTCCCATTCTCTTTTCTGGCTTCCTAAATTCCAGCCTAGGCTGCGGGAGGAACTGGCCAACCTCAGTTCCTAGAGGATCTTAATTTGGATGTCCTTCCTTGAGCATCCAGAAGAGGGAGTGCTGGAGCCCTTTCTTTTTCAGGGGAGAAAAATTGAATCCTTTCTTCCCATACATTTGGGGGGCCCTGCAGATCATTGGCCTCTGCTATCACCTTCACACCCTCACCAGCTCTATCTTCCTACAAGATGGCCCCACTCTGGACTGCTATAACCCAGAGGGACAGCTAGGAGGTGTCCTGAGCACTGAGCCAAATTCTCCCTAAACTCTGCTTTGTAAAGCCTTCCCTTCCCTTCCTAGCCTTCTCTCCTTACTCTGAAGTCAAAGCATTCATTGTTTGCACCACTTCTTGCCACATGGGATCTACGACCATGTGAGTTCTCTTGTTGGCTGCCATTAACTGCATTTATCTCCTGTAATATGTTATCAGTTCACATGTGAGCATGTTTTCTTCCCAACTAATTGCAAACTTTTCAAGATCCAGGGGCTGGGTTGTATGTCCCGTGTTTCTCTAGGGCTCTCTCACAGCATGGGATGCATAAAAAGTGAGAGGTAATTGTGGGTAGACTGGGGAGATGATAGAGTGGAAGATGTGGTGGGACCCGAGTTCTCTTTTCTGGTCCTTCATGTTAGTTGATGACTCATGGGGTGGGATAGCTACCCTTTAGGAAGTGGAGCTAGTTTTGGGTTAGCATTCCCATTCTCATCCTCGCACCCAAGCTGAGGTAGGCTCTGAATTCTGCCTGATGAGTTTAGCGGAATGAACAGGGAATAGTTATGTAGAACTGACATAGCCACCTCTGTATCTAGAGTTACTTGGGTCTTGTATCTTCTCTGTCTTTGTCACACACATACACACCCACCAACACCCACCCACACACACACACACATCTTGAAGACCTGTTTTCTTTCAGCTCTTGTTATATGTGGTGTATACTCCCTGACCTGGTCTAGTGTCGGGGGTGGGAAATCACTTAACTAAAAACCAAGAGAGTTGCTTCTGTACAGCTCTGTATCTAACTTGTGGCACATTCCTGAGAGAAGATCTGCACTGCTCTGAATCTGTTTCCTCATCTAAAACATGAGTGTTCCCTTCTGGCTCTAATATTTCATAAAGCAACACAAACCCCAAAGGAAAAGGCAAGGAATTTCAAATGTAAAGTTCAGGGGAGGATTCATAGCTTTTCCTTGACGACTTGGGTTGGGGTGAGGGAGGAAGGCACTTTCTATACGTGAGACCAGAAGTGGTGCTTCTTAGCACCAATTGGCATAGCCTGCTCTTTCTTCACCATATGCTGCATCCTGAAAACTACTGTCAAGTTACAGAAACATTTTCATGGTTTGGGGTAACTGACTTATTCACTGTGTCCGTAGAGGGCCCCTCTCTTGGCTCACCTGAGCTGCCCTCCCTGGTTTCCTGCTGAATCTGGCACGGAAGGCTTTCAGCACCTTGGACAGAGACAGAGCTCCCGCCCAGCTGGACCTGTGCAGCCAAGAGAGCTTATGCTCTCTTGGCAGGCCAGCTTCCCTGGCAGGGTGGCATCAAAGCATGATTTGCTCCTTAATATTTTTAGTCCTTCAGAACACCCCAAAATATCCCCCCCCCAATCTATGTCGAACAGTGCACTGGCTCTGCAAACTCTGTGGGCATTATTTTAAAACAACAACGAGATGTCTAGGTGGCTTTGTTGGTTAAGCGTCCATCTCTTGATCTCGGTTTGGATCATGATCTTGTGGTTCATGAGTTTGAGCCCTGCGTTGAACTCTGCACTGACAGTGCCAAGCTTGCTTGAGATGCTCTCTCTCTGCCCCTGCACTCTCTCTCTCTCTCAAAATAAATTACTAAACTTTAAAACAACAACAATTATATCCTAGAACAGTGTCAGGTACATAGTGGGTGCTTAGCAAATAATTATTTAATTTATTATTATTTTTTAATGTTTTTTATTTATTTTTGAGAGTCAGAGAGAGAGAGAGACAGCACGAACAGGGGAGGGTCAGAGAGAGAGGGAGACACAGAATCCAAAGACAGGCTCCAGGTTCTGAGCTAGCTGGCACAGAGCCCGATGCGGGGCTCGAACCTATGAACCGTGAGATCATGACTTGAGTCGAAGTTGGACGCTTAACTGACAGAGCCACCCAGGCGCCCCAGCAAATAATTATTTTAAAGGAATGCATGCAAATTTCAGCCTCTAGACCAGTGTCTTGTGCCCTCTTTATAATCAGGTTCTCTCTCCCCATCAGTGCCTCCTGGATCATAATTCTGGAGTTTCGACTACTCAATAAGTTCTGGAGCTTTGCTTAAGCCCCTTCTTGTGTCTGAGGAGGTTGATCTCCAGCCTCAAATTAAAAAGACAGATGGCTACTAGGTTCTCAGGTAGAGGAAATTTAAACTGACCTCCCTGTTTCTCATTTAGGAGTAAGTAAATTGGTGGGAGGGCTCCCCATCTGACTCCTATGGGATTTTTGCTTAATGAAAATGTTGGCTTCCTTCCTCTGCACCCAAGAAAACTCCGCCCATCCAGGAGGACCCAGCCTTCTGAGGGAGCCCTCCTAGCTGGCCTAACCCACTCAGAGCCCTTCCTCCTCTGAACTCCCCTGCACCTATTGCCAATAGTATGGTGTCACACCAGATTGTTTTCATGACAGTCACGCTTATTAGTTCTCTCCAGTTATATTTTGAAGTCCTTGCAGGTGGAATCTATACCATATGTCTATTTGTTTTCAAGAGACCTACAGTGATGAGCACACAGCAGCATGCAGTGGGAGACTGATGGGTTTGAGGGTCTTCTCAAACCCTTATGGATTCCTGCCTGCACTTATTTTTGGTCTGAAATAAATATGTAAGATGGACCAGGGTGCTTATCTGTGGAATGATCATCAGACTCAAGGGAGCCTGGATCAGAGAGCAAACGCAGGAAGTGGAGATGGGGGTGGAGAAGGGTACTGAGGGAAAATAAATTGTTGACGGGTGGGGAACGCAGTTGTGTAGGATTAAGGGAACCACTTGCTGTTGGGGCTGGAAAGGATCTCAGAGATCAGCTTGTTTGGTCTCATTTTACAGGTTAGGAAAGTGAGATTTAGTGATCCTCCTAAAGTTACACAACAAATAGGCCCCTTTCCATCACCTCTGACCTGGCTCAAGTCTTTGACATCCCTCCCTGGGCTATTGCATGCCTTGCTGGGGCAGGTTATATTTTTCCAAGATGGTCATGCCCATAGATACCAACGCACATGATTATCTTTTTTCTTTAATTAAAATTTTAAAATGTTTTATTTAGTTTTGAGAGAGAGATAGAGACAGCATGAGCAGGAGAGGGTCAGAGAGAGAGGGAGACACAGGATCTGAAGACAAGCTCCAGGCTCTGAGCTGTCAGCACAGAGCCCGACAGGGGGCTCGAACCCACGAACTGTGAGATCATGACCTAAGCTGAAGTTGGACACTTAACATCCTGAGCCACCCAGGCGCCCTGCACATGTTTTTCTTTTTTCTTTTTTAAAATTTATTTCTGAGAGAGAGAGAGAGAGAGAGAGAGAGCGTGAGCAGAGGAGGGTCCGAGAAAGAGGGAAACACAGAATCTGAAACAGGCTCCAGGCTCTGAGCTGTCAGCACAGAGCCTGACGCGGGGCTCGAACTCACAAACTGTGAGATCATGAACTGAGCTGAAGTCAGATGCCTACCTGACTGAGCCACCCAGGTGCCCCTATGTTTTTCGTATAATATGCCAGTCACACTCCTCCATTGAGAAGTGAGGGTCTTTTTCCTCTCTTTGAATCTGATGGACCATGATTATGGTGGAAGTTCTTTTATGTGACTTTTGAGGCTATGTTATTAAAGGTGGTACAACTGTTCCCTGAACCACTCTTGGGACACTTGCCCTTCAACCCAACCATCACGCTGTGAAGAAGCCAGGCAGCCACGAGGAAAGGCTTCTAGGTGCTCTGGCCCCAGCCCTAGCTGACAGCCAGCATCAGTCACCAAACGTGAGCGGATGAGCTTTCTAGTTCTGACTTGAGTGGCGCAGACCAAGTGGTCCTTGCTGAACCCGCCCAAGTGGCAGAGACATGGACAAAATAAGCACTGTCATTGATTTAAGTCCTGGAGTTTGGAATGGGTCTTAGGCAGCAATAAGTAACGGAAACACCTCACGTTTGCCTCTGTTTCTCCAAACAATTATACACATTTCATGAATTCAACAGACCTTTATTAGATCCCAACCATATGCTAGAATCTATACAAAGACAGATATGATTTCTTTTTTTTAAATATGTTTATTTCTAGGAGAGAGAGAGAGACAGCGTGAGCAGGGGAGGGTCAGAGAGAGAGGGAGTCACAGACTGAAACAGGCTCCAGGCTCCGAGCTGGCAGTCAGCACAGAGCTCGACGCGGGGCCCGAACCCACGAACTGCGAGATCATGACCCAAGCGAAAGTCGGACGCTCAACCGACTAAGCCACCCAGGCGCCCCAAGACAAATATGATTTCTATATTTGTGGACCACACATTTCAGCTGCCGCCATTGTTCTTGTGAATATAGAATAACCGTCCTGACTCCTCAGTCTTCTGCTAGTGGCTCTAGTCTAATGCTCCAATGACAGCACAGCAAACTGTTTTGTCCCAGACCTGATCTTTATTCTCCAGTCTCGATGCCTTTGCTCATTGTTGTCTCTTCCACCTGCAGTGCTTCCCCTCTGGATCCTCAAAGTCTGCTCTGAAGCCTTCCCTTGCCAGCTTGGTCCTCCCTCCCAGACGCCTCCCGTTGAAGGTAAACACACCTCCTTGCAATCTCACAGCACTTAGCGCAGACTGCACTGCTTCTTTCTGCCCGCCGCCTTACTCAAGCCCCAGTAGACCGTGACTCCCTGGAGGGGGGATCCTGGCTTATCCCTTCTGTACCGTCCCCCTTCTCCAACGGCGTCTGGCACATAGGGCCCAGAACGCCGCAAGTCCCCAGTGAACATGTGTTGATGTGACTGATAGAAGAATCAGATTAGATTAGAAGTCAGGTTTCCTGAATGCTAGTGTCCAGCAGCTTCCTTGCTTCTTTTGATACCCTCATGGCAGTGGAAGAGTCCCACCGACAGCTGGTAGCAGGTTGGTGGGAGACCTTGACTATGGGGGGTCAGTTGTCAGGATTGCTGCGGGGGGACCTCCCGATGGCAGCGACTGGAGGGAGCTCTGGCTCCTGGCTAGGAGGTTGAGGTGGGTTGCCCTCCCTCACCCCCTCCCCTCCTTTATCTCTCCTTTACCTTCCTTCCTTGCTTTCAGCAAGCCCTGAACCCCCAGGTCTGGAAGGGCAACATGCTACTTCTTTGACCTTGCTCCCCTCCAACCCCAGTTCATATCTGATCTAAAAACATCCCCTTTCTCAGGACTCAGTTGCACGTAAAAATAAGGCCACACAATGCAGCCTGAACTCCCCCTTGCACAGAGAGAGACCTCACTGTGTTCTTCCTCTCCCCTGCCCCCCGCCCCCTATCCCCCACCCCCCACCCCCGGGGGTTCTGAGGCATCATTCCTCCATAAGCTGTCTTGCCAGCGCCCATCTGATTAGAACTGTTTCCCAGTCCCCTGTGATTGTCACTTGCTCTCCTGGGTCCTATTTTGGCTCTGTCTTGCCTGGCCCGCTCCTTGGGAGTACACCAGCAAGCAGAGGTTTCCATTTCTTGTTTCCTTTCGGGACACTCTGGCTTGACTTCCTCAAACTGAGCAGGAGCAGAGAGTGGGATGGGCAGGGTGTTTCCCCATAAACTTCTCCCTAAACTGTCCCTCTCTGGGAGCTGGGAGGAGCCTATGTGTCTCCCTGTCTATATAGCCTCTCCCTTCCCTCAGTCACAGGCACGTTGCGGGAGAGGTCTTCCCGGAAACATCCTTGCAAGTGGCCCTGTGAACCCAGAGTAGGGTGGGTAGAATCTGGTTGCTTTGGGTTTTAAGGTTGGGTTTTAAGGTTGGGTACTTTCCTCTTGCTCCTTAATCTGAGGTGGGTAGGTGGTGGGTGGGGCAGGCGTCTCCATCAGCTTCTCTGTTGCCCAATACGTCCACATGCCTGGTACCTGTGGTCCCAAGAAGGGTGTCTTTGGGGACGCCTCACCCCCATTTCACAGCTTCCTTTTCTCATCCCCATCCTTGGCTGTGGAGGTGGTTTAGTGGGACTGCCTTCAGACTCCTCTCCACCTCCAGGAAGTCCGAAACCTGCATTCAGCTTGACTTCTGAGTGTGTGTGTGTGTGTGGTGTGTGTGTGTGTGTGTGTGTGTGTGATTTGCCTCTCCTTAGCCTGAGGGAACTGCTCTTTGCACCTGCGTCTGTGCCCAGGAGGAAGGGTACTCTGCCTGGTCTCTTCTCTTTTGGGAGGATCAAGGGTCCTTCTGATTTCTTCATCCTCCCACGGGATAAGAGCAGAGGACTGTCCTGGGAACATGGGTACCGCAGTGGGAGCAGCTGGCCAGGCCAAGTGACCAGCTCCCTTCCCTCCGGCCTTGGTCTGGAGAGAAGGGGACGCTGCAGATGTCCTCCTCCATGTCCTCTCTCCTGGTGCCTGTCCACACTGCGGGCCCTTCCTCACTCTCTCAAGCCCCCAAACCAGAGGGAAAGACGCCCAGCTCCAACTTCAATCAGCCTGGACTCAGGGCAGGCAACCCGGCATCCGGGAGAAGGGTCGTGGTGGTGGTTGTTGTGAGGTTGGGGAGGGGCTGGGCAGTACCCACATGGGTGGTGTGCCTGACACCAGGTCACAAAAGAAGGGGAGTCGTGCTAAGGAAGGCCCCAGGCGTCTTGGAGTGCGACTGAGGAAGCTGCCGGAGGTGGAGAGGGCCGAAGGGATGACTGTACAGGCAAGAGCCTCTGGTCTTTTTTAGCATCAGCTGGTGAAGCCACCTCCTTCTCTCCCACTGGCTGCCTCCCTGAGTCACTGCCCACCCACCAGCAAATAAAAAAGAGGTGTCATCTGCTGGCCAGTGGCCCCGTCTGGCCCCAGTGTGTGCATCTTTTGGCTCCTGGGTGGAAGGTGAGAGTCTGGGTAGGGTGGTCTCAACAAGCAAGACCTCTTGCTCTGGGCCTTTCCCTTTCCAGAGTCTGCTTCTTTCTTTGCCCTTTGTTCCTCCCCTCCCCCTACATCCCATGATGGTTCTCCCTGTTGACAAGACCCACCCCCTTGCTCCAAGTACAGAGGCAGCTGCAAGCCCTCAGGGGCCCCCACATGGCCCCATCCATCTAGCCGGGTCTCAGATCTGGGCCGCAGGGGAGGGGACCCGAGGCTGGCTGCTCAGCTGCCGACTCCACCCCACCGGCTAGCTCAGCCGAAACACTCGGCCTCCCTGCCCTGGCCTTCGCAGGGCCCTGCCTGGCTGCTAAGGCTGGGGACACCGCGCCCCAGAGACCCTCGTTGAGACCCAGGCAGGCGGTGGGCAGGCGGCGGGCAGACACCCTGCCTGCCCTTGAGCATCCTCGGGCCTCCTTGCCTAAATAAGGGAGCTGCAGCTGGAGCGAGCCAGCTGGCCCGGGGGGGAGGGGCCTGCGGCGAGGCCAGGGTTTTCCGAGGGGCTGGGCCGCCGCAGCGCCGCAGGGCCCCGAGCCCGCCGCGGATTGGGCCTGCGAGGCCGGCCCGCGCTGCAGAGGGAGGGCGGGCCACTCGCACAAGGGGATCCCCAGGCTGGAAACTCGCGCTCAGGGGCCTAGCTTTGATCCCGCAGCCAGGAGGCCGCAACTCGTGTCAAAATGTACCTTTCTGTGCAGGAGAGCCCCGAATAACCCCAGAGAGGGCTGTGTGTGTGTGTGTGTGTGTGTGTGTGTGTGTTGGGGAGGGTCTCCCTGGCTCTGGGTGCGTGTCCCTCCTAAATCTCACCCAACCTTATTCCAAATCGCGTCCCCGGCTGCAGATTATCTTGCCCTTCACGTTTCCCCTGCCTCCGCTGACCCGGGGCTCAACCTCCCAAGGCCTACGCCTGGCCAGTGTCACCTACAGCAGGCTTTGAGGGCTTCTTGTGTGTACCCAGCTGGTGCTTGGGGTGGTGGGCGACGAGGGCAAAAGGGACCAGCCCTCTACAAGTCAGGTTCCTCAGCTCTTCCAGCCCAGGGGTGGGGAGAGGAATCCCCAGTCCCCTCCCTGGTCGTCTCAAGGCAGGTCATCACACCTATCCTCGCTGTTCCCCTACCTAGGGGCCCCTTCCCCCTCTTTGGGGCGCGCGAGTCCCGGGGGCTCCTGGGCTGAGCGAGGGGCTGGGGTGGGGGAGCCCTTGACGCTGCTCAGCCAATGGGAAGGGCGGGCGCGCGGGGTGTGTGGGGGGAGAGAGGGCGGTGCTGCGGGCGCGCGGCGGGCGGGAGGGGGCCGGGAGGCGGGGGCCGGAGCCCGAGGGGCGCGCGCCACGTTAACCCTTCCGCCGCCGGGCCGAGCCGCAGGCGCAGCCCGAGCCGCGGGCGCCGGAGCGGCTGTCGGCGCGGCGGGCGGGAGCCGGGAGCCCGGCGCTCGGGCGGGCGGAGCGCAGCGCGGGGACGCGGCGGAGCGGGGCCCGTGGCTCGGCGGGGGCCGGCAGACAGGTGTGCGGGCGGCCGGGCGGCCCGAGCTCAGGCGGCTCCAGGCCCGGCCCGCGGTCAGGAGCCGGGAGCCGAGCGGGGACCCCGCGCCCGCAACCCAGTCCCGGCCCCGCCCGTGGTCTGCTTGGCCGCGGGGTGCGGGGATCACGGCCGGGCCGGGCCACCCGAAGCCTGTGTTGGGCCGGGCAGGGCCGGGGTGGGTGGGGGCCCGCCCGGCCCGCCCATGGGCTCAGGATGCCGGTGCGGAGGGGCCATGTCGCGCCGCAGAACACCTTCCTGGACACCATCATCCGCAAGTTTGAGGGCCAGAGTGAGTGGGGGAGGGGGCCGACGGGGAGGGGGCTCTGGGGGCGGGCCGAGCGCTCCCGAGTGTGAATGGAGGGGCGTGCCCCGGCCGTGTGCTTCGGGCTGGTGCGAGTCACTGGGGGCTGGTGGCCTCAAGGCGCCGGCCAGGGGTCTCGAGGGCAGGGCTTGGAGCTGGGGGCCGTGGGTTTGGAGCCAAGGGGACTGTACTGGGGCGCAGGGCTGGAGGCTCAGCCCAGGCTTCCAGGATCTGGAGCGTGTGTGACATCTCAAGTGTGCAGGTATCCCCAACTCGGTGCCTGGATGTGGCTGGAGCTGTGTGGGGGCAGGGACAGAACGTGTATGGTCCAAACTGTTGAGACGCTAAGAACTGTGCCTGAGCCGTCCTGACTGTATTTTTGAGAGACTTGAGAGCCAAGCACTTCGAGTCAGTGCCTAACCTGCCCCTGGGGCGAGCGTGACTCCCATAAGTTCGGCCCTGCATGGGCAGTGGGGAGGTATTTTTGACAGCCACAAACGGTGGGCTCCCAGGTGACAGGGTGTCATGGCCTGAGGCTGGGTGTTAAGAGTCTAACGGGCTCAGTGCAGTGCCATGTTGCTGATTTTCCTGCCCTGAGGCTCCTTTATGGGGACTACAGCACCTCTAATGCTGGCCCAGTAGGGGAGGCTTCCAGAAGTGTCCCAGGCTAGGTGAATGTTCTGGTGTGGGTGTTTTATCCTCCCGGCATGCGTGCGTCTGTCTCCAAGGCTGCATGTGCCATGGTGGGTGTGACTGCCAAGGGCCCTGGGAGCAGGGAGCTGGTGACATTCCTTGCCCATGACCCTGTGAGCACAGGACAGCGTGTGCTTGTAACTATGGTGGGGGGAGGGAGGGATCGGGTCGATGGGCAGCATTGTCTGAAGCCCAGGAACAAGATGATCCTGAAAGGGAGGAGACTGACACGGTGGAGGGCCACAAGGTGGGGTCTTTCCTTCTCGCACACTCCAGGAGGCTGTACACAGGCTTTCCGTATGGAAAGAACCTGGGCTGGGGTCTGGGGGCTCAGCTTCTGGCCCCAGCTCTGCCACTGATTGCCACGTGACCTTGAGTGACTCTCTTCCTCCTCTGAATATCAGTTTCCACATCTGGAAAGGACGGGGTGGCCAAAGGAGCCTTTCAGATCCCTTCTGCGGTGTATTCCAGGAGCTCGGAATGGGGTGGGGGTAGGGCCTGCCTTCGAAGAAACTCATTCTTCTCTCTCTGGGCCTGGGAGCTGGAGCACTTCTCCAAAGCTGGTGTGTGTGGCTAGCACTCTGGACTGCCTTGGGCTCAGGTGGAGGTGAAGGCTGCGTCAGGTTTCTTCTCATCTGGCAAGGAACCCTGAGTCCTGATGGCTGCCTGGGAGTTTTGGAGGCCTGGTGAACTGACCTAAAGATGACCCAACTTCAGAAACTAACTTTCTGGGGACAGGATAAGGGATGGCTTTCGGCAGCCTGTCTCGGGAGCCCTTGCTGCAGCAGCCTGGGCCTTGCCCACGGGATTGCCGAGAGCTGCAGCCTAAGAGAGCTGTGCCCACCGGAAAGCGAGGGGGCAGAGTTCCAACTGCTACCCAAAGCCCCAGCATTAAAGGCCAAAGTGGCCGGAAACTTCTGTGTTTATAAAAAGCTCTTATCCCAGAGCATCTTCCCACCGCACCAGCTGCTGCCTGTCTGCTGCTCACCTGCCAGCTTGCTGGGCGATGGGGGCAGGTGTGGAGGGGGTGAGCCCCCACTAGCCAAAATGAGTCCATTGGGGCACCTCCGCTTGACGGGGCCAAACTGAAAAAGGCCTCCCTTCCCTGGGTCTGTCTTAACAAGTGGGCCACTGTCTCGGGTCCATTGCCGGCTCCCGGTATTTTCCAGGACTGGAGCCTCTGGTCCCTTTCCTTGCTCCCTATGACCTTGGGCTTCTGCCTGTAACCCTCCGCTTATCCCTTCCTCTGCCAGACCTAGGTTCAGAAGCTGGCTCTGTCCTTTACAACCTGCAAGATGTGGGCCTGGCTCTGAACTTCTTTTGAGCCTCAGTTTCTTCATCTATAAAGCAAAGATAAGGATGCCCACCTTATGTGGGTTGTCAGGGTAGTGAAAGAAAGCATCGTAGGTGTTCACGTGGTACTTTCCTCGTCCCCTTCAGAGTGCCCACTGTCCAGTCCCTGACTGCCCTTGGAGGGGTGTGTAAGTCCCAGGAAGTACTGACCTGGTAGGGTCTGCAGAAACTTGGGGGAGTGATTTCCTAAGGATCCTCTGGGTAAGGAGTGCCCAATAAGCGACACTCCCCGCCCCCCCCCTTCAGTCTAGAAAGCAGAGGTCAGGAAGAGAAGCCGGACGACCTGATGCAAAGGGAAGGCTAGCCGCCATCTCTGGCCCTTCCCAGGCTCCCTCTCCAGGCCCAGTGTTTATCCCTCCGCCGCGGCTGCTGACACGCGTTGCTGACACCCGCCCAGCCTGGCCTCGGCCCGGGCGCGGAGGGGGCGGGGGGCCTCTGGCAGCCTGCCCGGGGGAAGCCATGCAGCCAGTCCGCGGGCCGGGCGGGGGAGGGGGCGCGTCGCCGGGCCGGACCGGCGGAGGCACCTGTGTCGGGCCACACAGCTGCATTCGCCCCCTGCCGGGGACCCCAGTCCCCGCTGTGCTGCCTAGGGCGGGGAGTCCCCGGGCGGGTGGCTGTGTGTGACAACAGACTGCGCGGAAGGGCTGGGAGCCCCCGAGGCAGGGGTCCCTGCTCACGTGCCTGCTCATCCCCGCCCCCCAGGCCGCAAGTTCATCATCGCCAACGCTCGGGTGGAGAACTGCGCCGTCATCTACTGCAACGACGGCTTCTGCGAGCTGTGCGGCTACTCGCGAGCCGAGGTGATGCAGCGGCCCTGCACCTGCGACTTCCTGCACGGGCCGCGCACGCAGCGCCGCGCGGCCGCGCAGATCGCGCAAGCCCTGCTGGGCGCGGAGGAGCGCAAAGTGGAGATCGCCTTCTACCGGAAGGATGGTAGGCGCGGGCCGGGGCGGGGCCGCGGCGAGGGGGCGTGGTCTCGGCGAGGGGGCGGGGCCACGAGGGACCGGGGTCGGGGCAGGGACCGCCGGAATGGGCGAGGCAGGAGCGTGGCGGGGCATCCGACGAGTCCCCTGTGGGTGTGACCCCAACTGAGGTCACTTCTGTGGGTCAGGTGGCAGGCGGGGGCTGGGCATTGGGGCCCCAGGACGGTGTGGGTCTCTTCACCTCACGCACTCTGGCGAGATGGGTTTCGGGGTGGCCAACGGCCTGTTTGGCTGTGGGTGTAGCCTTTGGTTTCTTCCTTCCCTGGGCTGACCAGGGCACGTGGAGGTAGGGAGGCTGGAGTTTGAAGGGGCCAGGATGGCGGGTGCGTGGAAGGAACTGATAGAAAGTCAGTTTGGTGGCTGGGCACTGACTTCCAGCTCAGGCCTCTAGCTCCCTAGGGCAGCCCCTGCCAGGTGATTGGTGGGGGGAGATGTCACCGAGGGTGAGGCAGGGGGGCTGCGGGACTCTGGCTCTCTGCTGTCCTTCTCCTGCCCCTCTCTCTTCTGTACTTAGGCTGCACCTGGCAGGAGGGGTGTGCCTCTTCCCACAACCTCCGTTCCCTTTGTCCCGTCTTTTGAGTGCCCGCCCATCACCCATCTTGAGTGCCCGCCCATCACCCATCACCCCTTCCTTCGCCAGGTGTCTCTGCTCAGCCACCGCCTCCCAGCCCAGCTGCTCTGGGCTTCCGGGACAGTGGATAAACAGAGCCCTGGGCGGGGCTGCTCCCGCACTGTGCCTGCCCTGGTGGGGTGCGCTCTGCTCAAGGAGGGCAGTGAAACTGGGCTTGGCAGGTATTGGAGGACTGGGGAGATGGCTCCAGAAGGTGCCACTGGACTGGCCATGGATGTCCAAACGCTGCTACTCAAGAGTTGTATCTGATGAGCATTTACTGAGCCTGTGAGCCAGGTGCAGTGCTAGGGTCCTGTAGACAGCGCAGTGAACAAGGCAGATGAAGTTACTGCCAGATGGAAGCTTACCTGCTGTAGGTAGCACTCTTTGCTTTCCCCGTGGGTAGGCAGAGTGAGCCAGCAGGCCCGTGTGCACCTGGCGCTGTCCCTGGAATATCCCCTGCGCGCTCAGAGTCCAGCAAAGCTGCCTTGTAAAGACTTGCATCTCTCGATGGCCCCGCTTTTGCATCGAGTGCAAAAGCATGTGACGTCACTGGACAGCATTAGAAGGGACACTATCACTGTGGTCCTGTGGAAGAGAGTTTGCTTACGGACAATGGGGCTCCGGGTGGGAGGCGGGGAGAGTAGATCCAAACTCTGAAGCCTTCTGTCTATTTTTTTCAAGGAAGTCTCCCCAGAACTTGAATCAGAGCAGATCTGTTTTTATATCTGCCAGGCCATCTAGTGCTACCAAACATTGCTGGGTGGCTTCTTTGTGCCGGACGCTGAGCTAAACGCTTTACTTAGGTTATCTCATGCAATCTTCACAACAACCCTGGGAGGTAGATACTATTTTTATCTTCATTTTACGGATGAGGAGACTGAAGTTCAGGGAAATTAAGAAATTTCACCGAAGTCACACAGCTAGAAAGTGGTAGAGCTGGGAACGGGCCTCTTCTCCGTCCGATCAGAGCCCGACCCATTCTGCTCTGCTGTCACATATTAAAAATGGCCCCGGGTAAGCACAGGTGTGTCTGTATTCTGCACTTTATGTACAATTTTAGTTTGAAAGTTTGCAAACCATTGGTGTAATGAAAAGAATGTTGGTACGGAAGTCCTGGGTTCAGGTCTAACACCAGGAATTATGTAGCATGGGAACTTAGTCACTGCCTTGAGCCTGTTTCTGCTTCCAGGGTAAGGTGCTCACACAGCGCCTCGGCCAGAGAGGCCTGCCTGGGTGCTTCTGTCTTTCCCGTAGTGTTTGGGGAACTGGCCCTCCCTCTGGCCCCACGCTGACTCCTTTGGGAGAAGATGGCCACGGGACCCCTTCTTCAGAGGTGCTATCATGGAATCTTGGTGACCTTGAAGATCACTTAATCCAGCCCCACTTGAGTTACAGATGGAGAAGCTGAGAAGCAGAGGTCTGGTTACTAGTTAATCAGTGGATGAAGTGGGACTAGAACCCGGGCCCTCTGCTCAAGTTCATGTTCTTTCTTCACTCCAGTTAACCCTTCAAATGGGGCTGCCACCCCAAAAATCATGTGGCCAGTCCTCTCTGCCTGCCTTCTTGTCTGCTCTCACCTAGATTCTCCTGTTGGCCCACAGGCTGGCCTTGACCCTCAGGTCATGCGGGTGCCCATTTGTCCTGGCACTTGAGGCCTAGGATGCACAGTTCTCCTCTGCCTCCTTTCCCTCTGCCTCGAAACGCTTAGTCTCCTGGGCAAAGTCCTGTGGCCCGACCCGAGCTGTGAACGCAGGTGTACATGAGCTCGCACCTCTGTGCTCGGGCAGAACAGGGAGGCAGGGGTGAGGAGCGGCAATGTCACCGCTCGCTTCTGTCCAGGCCCTTTTCTGGGTGTCTGGCTGGGCCAGCCACAGGAGAGTGGGTCCCCGGGCTTCCGCTCCAGGGAGGTGGGTGGCTGGGAAGGAGGCGGGGCCTTCTGCTGGCAGGCGCCACTGCGGACAGCTGTGCCGTGTCGGTGCCTCAAGCCTAGCTCTGTGCAGTATCAGGGCCCGGAGCCAGACAGCCCCATTATTTAGGTGCTGGGACTGCTGGGAGGTGGGGAGGCCAGACTTGGGGGTGGGGGTGCGGGCCGGAGGGAGAGACTCGAGGTGCCAGGGCCCTCCAGCCCCGTGTCCGTGCCCCTTAACAGGAAGCCCAGGATTAAGAGGGACCCGGCAGTAGAGCCAGCAGCTTGGGGCCGGCAGGCGATAGCACCCCTGGGGGGCCCTGGGGCCCCCGTCTTGGCAGCAGGTGCTGCTCGTGTACACCTGTGTCCTGACGTGGTTGGAGGGGTGGGCTGTGGGCCCTTTACAGAGTGGGGGCAGCGTGGCTCCTTATCACCTGCTCTGTCCTCAGCCAGGCCCCAGAGAGGTCCCCAGCTCTCTGTCCCTTTTGTTCTCTGCTCTTTGTTTTCATCTCTCTTAGCCCCGCCTCCTATGAGTTCAGCCTGTGCTCCGGGACTCCGCTCCTCTCCCAAGGTCCCAAGGTGGCCTCCCTGCCGACTCCTGTCCCCTTGGTCTTTATCTCCTCCTCTTTACACCTGTGTCCCTTCTTCCCTCCCTTCCCCCCCAGCCTTCCTCCTCGCCTTTCTTCCTCTGCCCCTCTGGGCTCTATCTGGAAGTCTCTCTCTCCGGCTCCCTATACCTCTGCCTGTTCTGGCCTGGTCTCCATGTCCCTGTGTCCCCAGGAGCCTGTGCGTGGGTGGGGATGGGGGTGTCTCTGGAGAAGTCAGCCGGCTTCTCCACTCCAGCTGCAGGCTGGTTGCCATGGTGACAGGGTCAGAGGGCCCCCACTGCAACAGCTGAGCTGTGGGCTGGGGGAGGGGTGGAGACCAGCAAGCCAGCCTGTTCCCCAGTGTCCCTAGTGCCCATGGGGAGCCAGAGCCCCAGTGGTGGCCTCACAGCCACTGGTGTGTGGTCCCCAGACTCAGATGACAGCTTTTCAGGCACTCGGGCATACGCTTCTGGCACCAGCGACCCTCCGTATGCCCCGGGCCATTTCCCCCATTTCCCCCTTGTCCCCTGAAATGAGACTCCTCACTGGGATGCTCTGACACTCCTCCCTCCTCCATCATGGCCGACCCCTGCCCAAGCTCAGACACCCACCTCCTCTGTCCCTGTCCAGGTCGTGATCCTCGGGCCCCCAGGCCCCCATCAGCTGGGTTGCTGGTGAAGGAGCCCCTGGGTATACTGAGGCCGGGTAGGCGGGTCAGACAGAGGTGGGTGCTTAGGTGTCCTGTGTCTGTGGGGTGGGAGCATAGCACAGTGATCCCTGGAGGAATGAGGTTAGACACAGGCAGCACCTCTCTCGGGGGTGGAAGCCTCAGGGTGGCTCCGTCCACCTTGGGCCTTCCACTCAGGGTCTGGGCAGCTCGGATGCGTGGCCCTTGAGAGCATCTGCACGTGCCCCTGCGCGGTGGCCAGGAGCAGGGCACAGGGTCCTGAGGGGCCCTCCTGCCGCCAGCCAGCACTTTCTCTGCAAGACCTCTAGGGAAGGGTCGTTCCTGAGCTGGAGTAGGCTGCCCTGGCCTCCTTGGGAGCTTCCTGTCCCGGTCCCACCCCGGGCTGAGGTAGCTTGCCAAGGCCGAGGGTGTCAGCCACTTCTGGCCGCTCTGGGGTCTGGAGAGTGTTCGGAGGGCGGCTCCTCCGTGTTGTGTCTGCTGCAGCCCCCGGCGAGGAGCTATGTAAATATTTGTGCAGAGCCTTCTCTGCAGTGAGAGCGGAGTTTCACGGTGGCCTTGGCTCTGGGGAGGGGGGCGGTGGGCATCAGGAGGGCCAGCATGGGTGTGTGAGATGGGGTGAGACTCAGCCTCTTTGCTGCCCAGAGGTGGCTTCCAGGGCGGCGTGACTTGAGAGGTTCCAAGAAAGCCCTTGTGCAATTAACTATCTCCTCTGAGGTGCCCCAAATGCCTCCTCTCGGGAACGTTTTGCATGCAGGGGGGAATAGGGAAATATCAGCCCCTTAGCGTGAGGGACGTTGACAGAAACTTTCCTCCCTGATATGGGAGCAGAGCCAGAAGAGGGGGCGTGGTGGGACACCTGGGGCAGCAGACGACGATGGGAGAGGCTCGGGGCACCCGGGGGGCTCAGCCAGTTAGGCGTCCGACTCTTGATCTCAGCTCAGGTCATGGTCTCACGGTTTGTGGGACTGAGCCCCTCAGTGGGCTCTGTGCTGATAGCAAGGAGCCTGCTTGGGATTCTCTCCCGCCCTCTCTCTCTCTCTCTCTGTCCTTCCCCGCTCTCTTTCTCTCAAAATAAGTAAATAAACCTAAAGAAGAATGGGAGAGGCTCTGGGTGGGCCGCTGTCCCCCCGCACTGCTTCCTGTCGCTAGCCAAGGGGCCATAAAGACCTCCATGCTGTGGACTGTGGGTGGCCTCGCATAGGTCCCTCTCTGTTTTGGTCACATGTCTGCCAGACAAGAAGCACCCTGAGGACCAGGAGGTGTCTTCTCCTTGGCCCATATTCTCCCTCCTGCGCAGTTCTGGATGAGATTGCCGTGTCTGACGTGCCCCGCTAGGTCATAACCTCCGCAAGGGGAGAGAGCAGCCTGTCTGTTTTGTTCTCTGAGGTATCTGTGTGTCTAATGCACACCGGAGCTTCGTACAGAATGAATGAATGAATGAATGAATGAATGAACAAACGAATGAATGAAGGGGTGGGCTGTGTGCTGTACTGTAGAATCCCTCCACTAGGAGTCAATGATTTGGAACAATTTCTGGCTCAGCTACAGACTTGCACCTGCTGGGCCATCAGCCATGTGTCCCCAGGTCCTGGTCAGCCGGTGGGGGGTGGGGTGGCAAAGTGAGCCAACTTGGGGCCTCCGGACCCCTGTCCCCTACGGTGCTCCCCTCCCACCCCCTCCCAGGCTTCTGCTGGCCCCGGCTCTTGCTTCTCCCTCAAATCACTGAAACCATATTTGTGTTCATGTTTTTTGTTTTTTTTCCTTTCTCTTTCATTTCCTTTTCCTTTTTATCTCACTCCCCAGCCCCATTACCCTCCCCTCAGGCAACCATTCAGATGTACTCAGTGTGAATGTGTTGCTTGCATATGTTCTCGCAAAATGTGTATTTTGTCTGGATACACACAGGCTTAATTTATGTAAATGATATGTGCTATACATTATATCCCGGTGTTCACTTTACTCGCACGGGAGGATGTCCGTCCATGTTGTTACTTAACATCTAGTCTGTAGCTTCATATTCTGTGGTGTGTAGCCACCTCGGTTTGCCTGCGCGCTCTCCTGGGCAGCCATCTCCAGATTTCCTGCATGAATAATGCTGCCGTGGGCACCCTCAGCCACGGTCCCTTTTGGACTCGTGTGAGGATGTCTTCAGGATGTATCTGCGAAGCTGGGATTGCTGGTTCACAAGGTTTGTGGGCGCTTCATCCAACGAAGCACTGTCAGACTGTACCCCGGCGTGGCTACCCATCACCATGTGCCTAAGCAGAATACTAGATTCCTAGTCCCAGATCTCTGGGACTTGGCAGATCTCTGCCACACTTGGTGTCATCCACGTTTCTAATCTGTGCCAACCTAATAGGTGAATGTGAACACTGGCTGCCTCAAATTCGCATTTCTTTGATATTGTGTGAATCCTGGCATGTCTTAAGCTTGATCGCGTTTTGTGTTGACTTTCCTGTGAGTTGCCTGCTCATATCCTTGCTCACTTTTCTTTCTTTTTTAATGTTTTTTTTTTAATGCTTATTTATTTTTGAGAGAGAGAGAGGTAGAACACGAGTCGGGGCAGAGAAAGAGACACAGAATCCAAAGCAGGCTCCAAGCTGTCAGCACAGAGCCCGAAGCAGGACTCCAACCCAGGAACCTTGAGATCATGACCTGAGCCAAAGTCTGTGTGCTCAACCAACTAAGCCACCCAAGCGCCCCTCCTCGCTCGCTCGTCTAATGAAGCTACTGTCATTTGTTCTTGGTGATTTGCAGGAGTTGCTTGGGTATTCTAGCAATACACATGCTTACTGTTAAAAGTTCAATATATGGGTTCCAGACATTCATTCCTGTTGGGTGGAAATATTGCAAATCTCACCTGTCGTTCAATTAGCTCTCAACTTTATCCGACAAAGACATTTTGCATTGATACACATGAACTTTGTGCTTTTGAAGTTTTGTTTAAGAAATTCTTCACCGCCACCTGAGGTTGCAGAGGGCTCCATTTTCTTTTATTAATTTAATTGTTTTACCTCTCCCAGTTGGCTTTCATCCATCCTGAGCCTCCCTCGGTGTCAAGTGGGCATCAGGTTGTATTTTTTTCCGTGTAGTGAGCCAATTTCCCCACACACCTAGTAAACAGACTGTTTCCCAGCATTCACGGGGCCACCTTGGTCATAAGCGAATTTCCCATCTATTCATGGGTCTGTCTTCGAGCTCCCTATTCTGTTCCAAACATTTATTTTTCTGTTCTTGTCACAACTGTGGCATTTAGCATGGCTTAGTATCTGGGAAGGGACATCTTCTCTTCCTTCTAATTTTGAAAGATTGACTTGGGTATTTGTGGACCTCTCTTCTTCTTTATGAACTTTAGAGAAAGTTTCTCGAGTTCCTGGAAAGAAAACCCATACTGGAACCTGGATTGGAATTACATTAGTTTTACAGATTAATTTGGGGGAGAATTGACATCTGTGTAATATCTGCCCCAACCAAGAGCCCAGACTGTCTCTCCATTTATCAGATTGTGTCTACTCTTGATAAGTTTTGAGTCCCCACCCCCACCCGAGAGCCCTGGTGCATTCTTGGGTCAATTACTAGTTACTTTATAGTTTTTGTTGCTATTACAGAGTGCTCCTTATTTTTGACTACCCGTTCTAATAGCTGGTGCTGGTGCAGAGGAATACTGTCTGTTTTGGGATTGACCTTGCATCTGGCAACCTCAGTGAGCTCGATCTCTTATTAGTTCTAATTGTTTCTCTGTTGATTTTGTTTGTTCTCTGGGGAGAGGATCCTATCATCTGCAGACAATGCCAGTTTTCTGTGTCTTTGTTTGGGTCATTGCCATTGTTTTGATGGTCGAAGATTCCATCTGCCTTCTCGGGAGGCTTCACCGGTACCTGCATTTGTTCTTTGGAGCGTCCTGGCGTCCTGTGAGCTCGGAGAGTCCTGGAGGGATTACAGCTCTTGCTTTATTGATGGAGAAGCTGTGTCCATCTGGGTGACCGATGAGTGCTGGAATTGGGGTGGGTGTTCTCAAGGCATCCTCTCTCTCTCTGGGGTGTGCTGGGAGCCAAGGTGGGTGCGTCGGTCTGGGGGCTTGCAGACAGCTGGAGGCAGGGAGGGACCCCAGGTTGTTTCCTGGTGGACTGTGGCTGTGTGCCCTTGCAGCTCAGTGGCAGGCTGTGCGGGAGTCGCAGGGAAGAGCACTCGTAGGGGGCTGAGGCTCAGACACACCGTGCCTTTGAGGCTCCTGCTCTGGTCCCCTGCCTTTATGTTCCACGCTGCTGATAAGACTGAATAGTTCTTCAAGCAAAAATACCTTGATTCTCATGGTGGTTCCAACTACTGTCTAGACTCAGGATAGGTTTGAAATGGGCAAATTCTGTTATGAAAGGCCAGGCGGTCCCCCTGGTCTGAAAGGAGAGCTTAGAGGGTGGGGAGATGGCCCAGTCCACACCCACTTAAGTGCAGGTCACCCACCAGTCCTTGGACACCTGCTTGCCCAGCACCTCCCGGGAAACCAGCCCAGCCCTGGCCTCAGGGCTCCAACGTGGGTGGGTGAGGGGGGGAAGGAAGCTCACCCCAGAAGCCAGTGCACAATTATCTCCTACATTAGGGATACAGTGTTAGAAATTCTTAAAGAGAAATATCACGTGGGCCAGATGGAGCAGTCAATAACATCTTTGTAGAGGTGAGTCCTGGGGGTCCCAGAGGGAGGGCAGGAGATGGCGGGAGGAGGGGTGGGGGCTGTGCAGTGGGAGTACCAGGTGAAGCTGGGGTGCCCTGAAAGCACCCAGGACCTAGCTGGGAGGGCGGGCTGAAAGGTCTGAGGTGGTTGGGATCCATGTGATTCTGGAGGGTCCCCGGGGGGGCAGACTCCAGGAAGTAGGAAGGGGAAGGGAAAGCTTGGAGGAGGGGAATGAGAACGGAACTGGAGAGCAGCCTTCCCACATGGCCATGGCCTTGTTTTACCTTCCCAAGGCTCCTGGCGGCAGGGCAAGGTCGTGGCTCCCCATTTACATAGGCACGTGGCTGTGTCCCTGGCGGTCGATGGCGCTGGGACCCAGGGCTTGTCTAGAAAGAACTCTTCTCCAGAGGCTGTTGCAGTGTCCCTGGGGGAAAGGTGGTACTGGCCCGGCCACATGCAGTGGGTTTGCAGGGGAGGGGTGGAAATCTGGCCCACGACGTGCCCTCTGACCCTGCACATCCCTGGGGGGGTGTCAGGCTGGTGGAAGGGTCTGTCTGGGGAGGCTCTTTCTGAGTGAGTTGGGGGCTGGATCATGGCTCCCCAGCTCCTGGAGTCAGGGGCAGGGGACCCCCTCCCCTCACACACACACACACACACACACACACACACACACACACACACACAGACACACACACACACACACACACTCATTCACTGGCTAGCCTCTCAGGGTTCCCTGCTCTGTCCCCTGAGTCTACAATATCCCTGGCCTTCCCTAGGCCCCCAGCTACCCCTGAGAGCGGTGTTAGCGACACGGTGGCCCCTGGCCAGGAGCAGCTCCTGCTGCATCTTCCTGTCACCGCCACCAGGCTAAATATAACCTGACACTGCACAGCCCTGGGCTGCCGCCGCCGACGACAGAGACAGCCTCTCTGCCTGGTGGCGGACAGGGAGGACTGGAGCCCCAGCCTCCTGCCCTCAGTGTGACTTTGGGCCCAGCTCCTCCTGTGGAGAACCAGGCAGGGAGGCGACCAGTATGAGGATGGCTGCCTCCCTGAGGTCACCTTCCCTGCAGGGACCCAGCACCCTGCCTCGTTAGAGCTCTGGTTGCTTCCACAAGGCCATCTGTCATTTCATCTGGCACCCAGGGCAGGAATCACTTGTCCCTACAGTACTCACAGGGAGACCGAAGTTCAGAGAGGTGGGTGACCTGTCTGCAGTCACACAGCAATTGCCCAGGTCTCCCGCTGGCTGGGGCAGATCAGCTCAGCTCTGTGGGCAACTCCTGCTGCCGCCGCCTGCGTTACTCTCTCTTCCTCCATCTCATGCTGGGCTCTGAAATGGGTTCCTTTTGTTTTTTTTAAAAAAATTTAACATTTATTTATTATTGAGAAACAGAGAGAGACAGAGCATGAGCAGGGGAGGAGCAGAGAGAAGGGGAGACACAGAATCCAAAGCAGGCTGTCAGCACAGAGCCCGATGTGGGGCTCAACCCCACAAACTGCGAGATCATGACCTGAGCCGAAGTCAGACGCCCAACTGACTGAGCCACCCAGGCGCCACTGAAATGGTCTCCTTGGCTCAGTGAGGCCAGTGCCAGGCCTGTCCTGTGCACAATGCCCCCAATGTCACGTGTGTGCTCAGGGAATGTTCGTGGGGAATGAAGAGACACTTTCAAGGCAGCAGTGATGACATCTAGTTTCTGGATGAGCATCTGGGGACTCTGACCTGAGGAGCTGGCCCAAGGACACTCAGGGTCACCTGCCACCCTCCCTCTTCCCACCTGCCACAGGGGCTGCCTGGACGATAAGTCCTGTTCCTGTTGAAGCTGAGTATGGCTTCTGGCCGGAGCGCAGCCAAGGCCCGCAGTGCCCAGAAGTGGGAGATGTGGTTTGGGACTGTGGGTGGGTTCCCAGGCCCCTGGCTGGGTTGGGGTGCTGGGCAGGGACTCTGCCCCCGGGTACGCTGCTGGGTGTGGGTTGGCACCAGATGAAAGCTGGCCAGTGTGTTCTGGTGGAAGACAGCAGGGGGTCAGGAGGAGCTGTACCTGCTGAACGTGGAATGTGTCCAGGCCTGATTCTCCCCCAGGGCCCCTCCCCCTGCCCGTCCCTTCTCCCCTCCTTAGTGACTTGCTGTCAGCTGCGTGACCTCGGTTGGCCATTAGGATCCAAGGCACAGAGGAGCCTGGCTATTAATCAGCGATGGTCTCCGCTCTCCTTTTGTTCATCCCCACAGGGCCCGGGGTGCCCTGAGCTCCGGGAGGTAGGCAAAGACTGGACACCTAGCCCTCAGGTACCTTAAGCTGGGGCTGGGGGCTGAGGGGTGTGTGTGTGAGTGGGGTATTCTTCAGCATCAGCCCCTTGAACCAGGCTGGCTCAGGCGCCTCTCCTCTTCCTCCTCCTTCCATTTATCAAGATCTCCCTGGGTCCCAGCTCCTGCATCACATATATCAGGTCATTCATCCTTCAAGCCCTGCAGGGTGGGCGTGATCTCCTCTGTGTTACCCATGAGCACCCTGAGGCTCCGGGAGGGTAGGTGACTTGCCCAAGGTCATCCTGAAGCAGTGAGCAAAGGCCAGCTGACTGCAGAGCCTGCACCCATCTTCCCCCCACCCTCCACCCGCCTTCCCGCCTCCCTGCCTTTGCCCTTTGCACTGGGGAATCTCGCAGCCTTCCTGTGGGCCCTGTGGGGTTCCCACCGCTCCCCTCCAGCCTGTCCTTTCCTGGAGCGCTCGGCGCCGCTGGGCTCGGGAGAGCGGGCCGTGCCTGCCACAGAGTGGCTCTCTGTGGAACTGCAGGCTGGCCCAGCTCTGGGCCCAAGTCAGCCTCTGCAGGGGGCGGGGGTGGGGGTGGGGGAGCAGCCCTGGGGGCAGGGCAGGAGCGAAGTGGGAAGTGCAGGGTCTGGGGGTAGGCAGGGGAGGGACTAGGGGAGGGCAAGGGCCTTCTGTGTGCGCAGAGCCAGCCCAGGAGGCAGCTAGGCTGTGGACTCTCCACGCTTCTCCTCTGTGAAGTTGTGTGAAGGTCAGAACCCCACCACCCACAGGCTGCCGTTTGTGCTGATGCCCAGCTCTGGCTGTCCCTGTGGCCAGCCCTCACCCTGTCTGAGCTTCAGCTGCCCTGCGTATGCACCCCCCCACCCCCAATAATCCCAGCCAGCGACGGGATGGCGGACAGGGGTCGCTGGGTCGCTGGCCTGGGGATGGCTGGTGTGACAGCCCACTGGAGACCCCGGCTGCAGGGCAGGTGGTGGGAGGGAGGCGGGGCCTCAGAGAGCTCTGGCTGCCTCGGCGCTAACTTTCCTTCCTTCCTTCCCTGTCCCCTAGAAATAGCAGCTGGAGTCTACCTCCCCACCCTCGTCCGCACAGCCCTCAGGCAGGGCTCCAGTTCACATTTTTGGAATAACCAGGGCTTTGATGGGGGTTCGTTGAAAGGAAAAAATTCCTTGAATGTCGACAAGGCGAGAAGGCCAAGGGGGCTTTGCATGTCAGCCTCTGTCTGGAGCAGGAGCGGCTCTTTACTGCGAGGAGGTTTCTATCTGGAGTTTCAGCAGCCCGGCTGGCAGGCGGTGGGGTGGCGGTTTGGCATGCCACCATCCGGGGCTACCTGAGTGGCAGAATGCAGTCCCGGCCACCTCTCTGGCAGACGAACCTGAACTGAGCGGGCGCGGGCTATCGAGGCCTTGGGTTCAGACTCCAGAGGCTGTGTTGGGGGCAGGATCCCCAGGCCATCCTGAAGGGTTGGACTCATCTACATTTCAGACTCTGGACTTCTCTGAGATGAGTCCCCCTCCCCCCCTGTTAAGGAACCTAGGAATGAGAACCAGGGGCCTGGATCACTGGGGTTCCAGGGACGGGTGTTGGGGGCCTTGAGGGCTCAGGTTTCCTGGTCTCTGGCCTCTCCTTAGTCCTGATGAGGGCCAGTCCCTGTTCAGGCCGCCGGCCATCACCATATTAGGGCATAAACTCTAGGCGGGCTGCCTGGGTGCCAAACAGTCTCCAGCTGGGCCCAGCCCCCCGCGGCTCGTGACACCGAAGTGGGGCTTCAGCCAGGCCATGTCAGAGGCCAGGGGTCAGGGGACGGCTGCTGGAGGGAGACCCAGACAGAGCCCCCAGCTCAGGTCCCACAGGCCAAGCCTGGATGTGGTGAGTGGAGGGACTTTGGGGTGGGGCAGAGAATTCCTGGCCAGCCCCTCCTCTGGCCCAGCCCCCCCTCATCCCTGCGAGTCCTCTTCCAGGTAGTTTCAGAGGGTGGCAGTTAGGAGTGCTGATCTGCCTCCCTCCCGGGGCCCTGTCCCCAGCAAGTCCGCCTCAGCCAGGGAGCACCTCCCAGGACGCAGGGAGTCCCTGTCCTGCTTCGCTGAGGCTCAGCCCCCAGGGCCTCCTTGACAGGCATCGAGCACTAGCCCAAGTCCGAGGCTGCCAGCCCAAGGTTGTTGGCTTCTTCCTCGACTCCGTTCACCACCCACACTTCCTCTCCATCCTCCTCCTTCTTGACCCCCTACCCCTTGGCCATCAGCACTCCCCCATCCCTCACCACCTGCTGGCGGGCCTGCTCCCTAGTGGGTTGTTTTAGGGGCGAGGCCCTCCAGAGGGGATGCAGACCCTGGGGAGGTAGGTAGGCTCCTACAGTTCACAGAAGACAGATGATCACGGGGGAGCCAAGGCAAGGAAAGAAGTTTGTCCCAGAACAAGAGGGAGATGAGGAGCACGTCTGGCCCCTGTTGGGTCCATAAAGAAGGAGGAACAGAGTGTTTATGGGTTTTCTTGTTTCATCCAGGAGGGCTTCCTGTGGGCAGGAGTTCTGAGCGAGGCCGAGGGTGCCGGGGGCGTCACTCTCAGAAAGGAACAGAGAGAAGAGTGAGGGGCGGTATTCTGGACCAGGAGCAGAGGTGGACTGGGTACACTGAGCCTGGTGCACTGACCTCACCTGGTGCAGGGGCTCTGGTGGGCAGAGAGACAGAGACTGGGAGGGGGACACAAAAGTCAAGGGACAGAGAGAACAAGGAGAGACGGAGATGAAAGCTCTGGACGCCATGCTTCTCGACTCTCTGCCAAAGGATTACTTTCGTTTATGTCTATACGTCACAGACCAGCCCTTTTGTGAACTACAAACTCACACGCTTGGATGTTGTGGTGATCGCACATTGCTGTAATGGTTTTGAAACTCTTGCCCTAGACTTGTGAACACCGCTTGGGGACCGGCGGAACATTTGGGTCCTCATGCACAGACAGCAGAGTCAGAGTAACGGTTAGCTCTGCTATAGCGGTCAGCTCACGCCGCGCTTTGCCCTAGGTGCTTGGCATGTATTGACTTACTTAATCTTTACAGCTCATGAGAAAGAATTACTATCATTCCCATTTTATAGGTGAGGAAAATGAGGCGCAGGGAGCCTACATAATTAAAAAAAAAGCTGAAGCTGAATGCCGAGATCCTGGGCCTGAAGTCTACGGGTGCACCTGCTGCGCTGAGCTGCCTTGCACGAGGCAAAGCAAGGATAGGGAGAGGAGAGGATAGGGAGGGAGACAAAGAGAGCTTACCCCCCTCCCCCCCCAAGAAGCAGCATGCATGGGCGCCTGGGTGGCTCAGTTGGTTAACCGACCGACTTCAGCTCAGGTCATGATCTCACGGTTCATGAGTTAGAGCCCCGCATCGAGCTCTGTGCTGACAGCTCAGAGCCTGGAGCCTGCTTTGGATTCTGTGTCTCCCTCTCTCTGCTCCTTCCCGATTCATGCTCTGTCTCTGTCTCTCAAAAATAATTGATTGTTAAAATTAAAAAAAAAAAAGCAGCAGCAGCTAGCTGGAGTGGATAGAATGAGGGAGGGATCGGGATGGCGGCCCAGGGCAGAAGGAGGGGTCGGTGTAGGAGACACTGGAGAGGACTGGCCGGCAGATGTGGGTGAGGGGCATGGGGGAGGCATGGACTGGCCCCTTGGGTCCTGCTCTTCTGTGCCCGCCTGAGGGGCCCCGGGGTCACAGTGGCCGCGTCCGCTCTGCAGGGAGCTGCTTCCTGTGCCTGGTGGACGTGGTGCCCGTGAAGAATGAAGATGGAGCTGTCATCATGTTCATCCTCAACTTCGAGGTGGTGATGGAAAAGGACCTGGTGGGGTCCCCGGCCCATGACACCAATCACCGTGGACCCCCCACCAGCTGGTTGGCCCCGGGTAAGTGTAATCCTACTCTCAGGTCCCTTTCCTGAGGCTTGGAGGTTACCCAAGGTCAGCGCTCTGTAGGAAGTGGTGTTGGGAGGTGCCCCTTTCTGAGGTTGGGGGGGGGATGACCGAGGATCTGGCCTAGTCCCATCTGGCTCGGGATGGACAGACAGGGCCTGGGTGACAGACTGGGCCCAGACTCACAGGTCCTAGCTTACTCGCTTGGGTTCCTCCCACAGCACCTCCTGGGGGTGGTCCTCTCTCCAGCCCCACGAGTGAGGGATTCACCCTTCCCACGTGGCCCTGGCCACCTTGGAGCAGCTCTCCTCCTCATCAGAAGGCCCTGCCTCTCAGGGATTCAACTCCCTCTCTGTGTCACTTCTGCCCCCTGGGCCTTGCTCTGGGGCTGGCCAGCTTCCTGCCCTGGCCTTGGCTGCTTGAGGATTCGAGGGGAATGCTCACGGTGGTCGGAGACCTGGAGCCCTCACCTCACACTCCCATAACACAGAGGCTCCCTCCCTTCTCCACGATGTACCTCTTGGGTTTCATTTTAATTTTTCCCTGGCAGAAGAGTCCACCTCTTGGTTTCTCAAGCCCTGAGAAGGTCGTGTTAATAACACTGGCCTTACCTGTCTTACGGGTCCCGTCTGCAGGGTAGCAGGGCATGGCCAGAAGTCATTGCTTCACCGTGCAGACGCAGGCCCTACCATTTACTGTGTGACCTCTAGTGAGTCACACACGGCTCACGTGTGCCTAAATGTCCTCAAGTCTAAAAGGGGGGTAATGATACCCACCGGCGTAGTTGTGAGTCATGCATGGTTCATGAGGAGCCCACGGTGACCTGTGAGGCTCAACAAATGATAGTTTGTTATTGTCAGAGCCTTAGATAATCCTGTACTGGAAGCTTATTGAGACCTGAGTTCTGTGCAGTGGGAGTGGGGGTGAAGGGGTGCTGGCTGCCCCAGCTCCCCACCCCATCTCCCCTCGGTGGCCAGGGCGCCAGCGCCCAGGCCTCCCTGCTCATGGCTGCCCTCCTCACCGGCCACCCTGTGGCCATCTACTTCTCTTGTCCCCGCAGGCCGAGCCAAGACCTTCCGTCTGAAGCTGCCTGCGCTGCTGGCCTTAACGGCCAGAGAGTCAGCAGTGCGGCCGTCGGTGCGGCCCGGCGGCGGGCGCGGCACGGGCGCCCCGGGGGCCGTGGTGGTGGATGTGGACCTGACGCCCGCGGCGCCCAGCCGCGAGTCACTGGCCCTGGACGAGGTGACGGCCATGGACAACCATGTGGGGCCCGTGGAGGAGCGGCGCGCGCTGGTGGGCCCCGGCTCACCCTCCGCCTGCGCGCCGGACACGCACCCCTCACCCCGGGCGCACAGCCTCAACCCCGACGCCTCGGGCTCCAGCTGCAGCCTGGCCCGGACGCGCTCGCGGGAGAGCTGCGCCAGCGTGCGCCGCGCCTCCTCGGCCGACGACATCGAGGCCATGCGCGCCGGGCCGCCCCCGCCGCCGCGCCACGCCAGCACCGGTGAGGGCCGCGGGGAACTGCCCCAGCGCCACCCGCCAGGGCCTGCCCCGTTCGGGGGCCCTCGGCTTCCTCCCTCTCAGCCCGGTCCCGTGTGCCTGGGAGATGGAAATCCCATTAAGCACTTACTTAATCCCATTAAGTGGCCTTTTACTCCATTAAATGTCCATTCATCCCATTACATTCTTCCACTGGCACAGCCTCTGCTGGCTGGTGGAGTTCGCTCTCCCAGGGTGGCCCGGTGCACGGGTGGCCATGGGGAGTGCGAAGGGCAGGAGAAGCCTCCGGTCCCGGCTACCATCTGGCCCTCTGACGGGTGCCCAGCGCCCACTGAACAGACCCTTATGGAGGACAGGAGGACCGTCTTCCTCCGTCACCTCACAGCTGCACCATGGCATGCTTTCTTAAAGTGGCAAGGGCTCTGGCCTGGCTTCTCAGTGACTGCCGTCTCCTGGTTTGGCCTCACGGACTCACTGTACCCCATGGCCTAGTCCACACACGGCCTGGTCTCCACCTCAGCCTGCCACCCTGACCCGGCTTTCCCCCCCACCCCAGGGGCCATGCACCCCTGCCTGCCGCCCTGACCCGGCTTTCCCCTCCACCCCAGGGGCCATGCACCCTCTGCGCAGCGGCCTGCTTAACTCCACGTCAGATTCTGACCTCGTGCGCTACCGTACCATTAGCAAGATTCCCCAAATCACCCTCAACTTTGTGGACCTCAAGGGGGACCCTTTCCTGGCTTCGCCCACCAGTGACCGGGAGATTATAGCACCGAAGATAAAGGAGAGGACCCACAATGTCACCGAGAAGGTCACCCAGGTACGTGCCTAGCTCCCTGGCTCTCCTCTCAGCCTGGACGAGCTTGGAGGGGGTGGGAGTGGGCTGTGGTCAAAGGGGGATGGTGGAGGGGACTGCTCAGTGGGGGCCTCTTCAGGGTGGGCAGACCCTGTGGCTGGAGGTGGCAGAGGGGGGGATTGCAGAGCTGGGGTGAGAGACAAGTCTGAGAGGTCTTGAGGAAGAGAGGAGAAGGGGAGAAGAGGAGAGAGGAAAGAAGGGGAGGAAAAGAGAGAGGAAGGGAAGGGACCCTGGGACAGGGCAGATACAGAGGGCAGGTTGACGGCACACGGGAGAGACAAGGCACTTGAGACAAGGTGGGCCGGAGAAGGCCGCCTAGGGCCACTGGGTGTGGTGAAGGAGGTACTGGGCCAGCTAGGGGTAAACCTACTTAGAAGGTGCCAGGAGGTCAAGGTCAGGGGTCCTGATTCTTCTAGGCCAGTGTGATAAGCTAGGGCTTGAATGGCTTGGAGGTATGCATTCCTGTCTCCAAACCACGGGACAGGGGAGGGGAGGGTATGATGGTGGGGGCATTGATACAGAGGGATTAGGTTCCAGAGAAGACCACCAGCCTGTGGGGGGCACTGCCCAACACCATCCGGGGGCAGGACCAGCCTGGCCTCCTGGTCCCCGCTGGCAGCAAGGGTGCTGGCACCACCCCCACTGCCCAGTCTGTGCCGACTCCTTCTGGCTTTGGGGGTGGGGTCGGGGAGAGGGTCCCGAGTGGGGATGCTCGCAGTAGGTGAAGAACCCGGGATGGTGGGGGCTCCTGGCCCCCACCTGCTGAGCTCCAGTCTCTTGCCCCCTCCCGCCCCTTGCACGGCAGCTCCTTGAGTTGGCCCGAGAGAGGGAGCTGCCCCCTTTCGCCCGCTGTTGTCCCTGCCAGCCTCCTCGGCCCTCCTCCTGGCCCTGCTCCCGCTGCCTCTGGCTCTCTGGGGCCCTGCCAGGTCTCCAGCCCCTTGGCCTTGACTCCAGAATGTTCCCCCGCGCCCCAGGCCCCATATCTGGTTGCCTGCCCCTCTGCCCCTCCTGCCTCTGCCTCCCGTTCCCGCCCGGAGCCCGGTGTCCGCCCTGCTCCCGCGCCCGCAGCCTGTGCCCGTCCTGTGGCGGTCTGTGCTTGGTCTATATGTGGCAGCGTGCGTGTGTGTTCCTGGCTTTGCCTGTCACCGGGCGGTCTCTCCATCTCTGGGTGTCGGTCTGACTCTGGCTCGCTGGGCACTGGACCGGAGGGGCGGGGGTGTCGGGGAGACCATTAATCTGCGGTGACAGGCCTGGCTGCCGGGGGAGGGGGAGGGGCGCGGGCTGCGGGAGCGGCTGCAGCAGGAGCCCTGATCGGGCCGCGGGGGAGGGGGCCGCTGGCCAGTACGGGCGGGGCGGGGGAGCCCAGTGTGGCAGGGGTGGGGGTGGGGGCCTGGGAGGAGGGCCGGGCTGAGGAGCCGAGGTTCCGACCGCGCGGCTGCTGCTGGGCTGCCGGGCAGGCAGAGCGCAGTACCCTGGCAGCGGGGGGCCCGCACCAGAGGGCCATGGGCCTGAGCCAGGCAGGCTGCTGTCCACACTCACTGCCAGGGTGACCCCAGCCCCGGGGCCCAGCCCCAGCGACCCTGGCTTCATGCCAGAGACGGCCCTGGATGCCAGGCTGCCAGCCTCTGGGGCGCAGCCTGGGCTGGGACTGCTGCTGGGGCGCAGGTGGGGCGCTGGCCGGGCCCTCGGGCTCCAGGGCGGGCAGGCTGGGGGCAGCCAAGTCCTCCATGGCGGCCCCAGCAGGGAAGGCGAGCGGGACAGGGGCTCTGCAGCCCAGGGCCCAGAAAGGCCGGGTGAGGCGGGCCGTGCGCATCTCCAGCCTGGTGGCCCAGGAGGTAGGTGACCCCCCCCCCAGCCACTCCCCCTCCCTCCCTGGGCCGGGGCACTGAGGCAGGAGGTGGTGAGGTGGCAAGCTGGGTGCGGCCCGGAGGCCTCTGGCTCCGGGCCTGGTCGGGAGAGGGCTTCTGAGAAGCAGGACGGTTCCGAGGGAGCATGGGGTTCGCAGCTCTGCTCAGCCCACCGCTGGCCCCTTGCTCGCTCTCCTCCAGGCCTGCCGGGCCCGGGTGGACAGTGCTTTTTTTGCCAGGTCTTTCCCTCTGCCATGGCTTCCCTGGCCCACAGTCCTAACTCCAAATACGAAAGGAGGAGAGGGAGAGGAGGCATGAGATGGGTGCCCAGAGATGATGACGGTGGGCGAAGGGGGAGGAGCGGAGCATAGTGGGATAGCGAGGGGCCGGCAGACACAGCCCGGGCCCTTGGGGCTCTCAAGCTCCCCACTGGGTGCCCGGGGGGACCCTGCTGTTGGGGAGGGAGGCCTGGGCTGCTTCAAGGGTCTGAGGAGGGTGGGGGTCAGAGACCACCGGATGGCAGTGAGGGCACTGAGCTCACCCACCTGGATCACCTCTTCCCAGGCAGCCTTGGGTGTGGGTGGCTGTGCTTCCCTCATCCAGGCTGATTATTCTCTAGGCGGCTCCTGGGAGTCACCTCTCTGCCCCCAAGGGCTTCTGTCAGCCTGGAGCAGCCTCAGAGCAGTGGGAGGTGGCTTAGGAGTGAGTCTGCGAATCCCACCACATGCACCTGACTCTCTGCCCTGGCTCTTGGGCTCCTCCCGGTGAGGGAGCAGGTATGGGTGGGAAGAATCCCACCCACAGGTGAGGACCCAGGACTCGGCTAAAATGAGCTTCCGTATCCTGAGGGACCACGAGTCGGGGGTGGGGGGGTTACATGTCTGGCCCAAGGCCATCTGGTAAGCTGGAGGATGCTGAGCAAGGCCTGGCCCCCTTAAGGTGAGGTCTGTGGGGCCAGGCCTTGAGCCCCAGGCTCGCGCCATGTGCTTGCGGGTGTGCTTGGGGCTGTGCTGGCCTTGCTGTGTGTAGACTGGGGCGGGGGCAGGGTCACTGCTGTTGGCTGTGCTCCGACACAGTCTTCAAGGGGCTTGGGGACGAGCCCCATCCAAGGGCAGGTACCTTCTTCCTCCCCTTGTCCGTGGGGGCCCTGGCTGGTTCCATGTTTTCAATCCTCACATGACCCCCAAAAGGCTGCTGCTTTGTGCTGTCTGCCTTAAGGAGCAAAGCAGCTTGGGCTGAAAGCAGGGCTGCAAGACATACGCTTCTTCCTGCCCCCCAAGCTCTAGCTGCTCCCCACCCCCCCATCAGACATCTCTGGAGCTGCCCATGTCTACTTGAGGGTGGCCAGATGGCAAACATGGCCCATCTTACCTTCCAGTAACTTCCTTTAAGGAGATGGTCTCTATACAATCCATCTGATGACGGTGGGTCCAGGGGATCCTCAGCTTGAGTACGAGTGGGAATCTTTGGAGTATCCATCCACCCCGACTCTCCGCAGCCCAGAGGCCTGAGGATGTGGGGCCCTGGGATTCAGTGCTTCTTGGAGCAGGGCCAGCAGCCTTGGTTCTCAAGGGGGTGGGTGAGGCCTTGGCTTTGGCTCCCAGGGTTGGCAGGGCCGGGCCTGGTGGGCCTAGGGAGAGGGCTCATGGGTTGAGTCGGGTGCCTGTAAGAGAGGATTTTTTGTGGGGGAGCAGGGGGAGGCAACGGGGGACAGACAGGCTCCTGGCCCGTTGTGGGAAAGCTGGCCTCAGTCCTTCCTAGTTTGGCCTGGGCAGAGAACGGCATGGCTGCTGCCATCTGTTGTGGATGGCAGTACTGCCTCTGCCTGGCTGTTGAGAGGGCAGGACGTGAGCTGAGCCTGTGCAGGCTTGGGTGTGACACTTCTGAATGTTTGCCTGTGTGCCTGTCCATCTGTGTACACGTGGGCACGTCTATGGCTGGGTTAGGTCTTCTGTGGGCCTTTGTAGGGGTGCGGGAGGGCAAAGCTGGAGGGCTGCCCTGGGGCTGGGGACAGGGGGCTGGGGAGTGCTGGGTATGTGTGTCTTGGTCTCTCTCCAAGGGAGTCCAAGGGCCCTGAGTCTGAGTGGCTGGTGCCCTTGGGCTAGTGGTGGCATGAAGGGACCTTTATTTAGGCCCTCAGTCCCCAGGCTACCAGTAGTGGGGTTGCCATGGAATGGCAGTGACCACCACCATTTTATGTGTTGAGGCTGTGCCTCCTGAGGCCATCACCCGGACTTGGTGTCTTAGCTCTTGGAGCATCTTCTAGACTAGGATCATGGTGTATGTGTGTGTGTGTGGTGTATACGTGGCTTGGGGGCTGTGGACAAGGTCACGTGGTCGAGTTCTAACCATAGCTATGGGTGTGACTAGCTGGGGGGAGGGCAGCACAGTGCTCTCAACTCAGGTAGCCAGACAGCAGGTCTGTGTGCTGCGTGGGCAAGTGCAGTGCCAGGGTCACGAGGCGGTCACTGGCTGTGGCCACTTTGCCAAGGGATGGGCGTCCGGATCGAAACTCGTTGGCTCTCTCCTCACTCTCCTTGGTCTCTTCCCTGGAGGCCCAGAAGGAATGTCACCTGCCCCGGACTCCAGTTGGATGTCATCTCCTCACCTCTGCCCTCCACCCTCCCTACCTGTCCAGGTCCTGTCCCTGGGGGCTGACGTGCTTCCAGAGTATAAGCTGCAGGCGCCGCGGATCCACCGCTGGACCATCCTGCACTACAGCCCCTTCAAGGCCGTGTGGGACTGGCTCATCCTGCTGCTGGTCATCTACACGGCTGTCTTCACACCCTACTCAGCCGCCTTCCTGCTGAAGGAGACGGAAGAAGGCTCCACGGCCCCGGACTGTGGCTATGCCTGCCAGCCGCTGGCCGTGGTGGACTTCATCGTGGACATCATGTTCATCGTGGACATCCTCATCAACTTCCGCACCACTTATGTCAATGCCAACGAGGAGGTGGTCAGCCATCCCGGCCGCATTGCCGTCCACTACTTCAAAGGCTGGTTCCTCATCGACATGGTGGCCGCCATCCCCTTCGACTTGCTCATCTTTGGCTCTGGCTCGGAGGAGGTAAGTTGGCAGGGAGGCCGAGGCCAGGAGGGCACCCGGGAAAGGGGAGAAGGTGGTGGGGCACAGGGAGTAGCTACTCCATGGCCACTGCCCCTCTCCACGTGAGCCACTCCCCAGATAGAGGGCCAGAGGGGCCACCTTTTTCTCTTTGTCTATCAAAGAGGCCGCCATGTTCTCATCACACAGAACTGGCCTGGGAACTAGTTGGGGTTGTAGGCAGGCACCTCAGGGTGGGCGTTGTATCTTCTGGAGCTCCATTCTCACCAGGGGGAGCGTGAGCCCCTCTGTCACAAAGATGAGTCCTTTGTCACAAAGCTAGGACACAGATTAATGGGACTGTGCTGGACTTAGGGAATGGGAGCTTCAACCACTAGGCAGTCCTAGGAGGAAGTCTTTGGGGATTTTACTTCCAGTGCCCCCCCCGACTAGCTCCCACACTGTATGTCTGTCCCCCACAGCTGATTGGGCTGCTGAAGACGGCGCGGCTGCTGCGGCTGGTGCGTGTGGCGAGGAAGCTGGACCGCTACTCCGAGTACGGGGCAGCCGTGCTTTTCCTGCTCATGTGCACTTTCGCACTCATTGCGCACTGGCTGGCCTGCATCTGGTACGCCATCGGCAACATGGAGCAGCCACACATGGACTCCCGCATCGGCTGGCTGCACAACCTGGGCGACCAGATCGGCAAGCCCTACAATAGCAGCGGCCTGGGGGGCCCTTCCATCAAGGACAAGTATGTCACGGCCCTCTACTTCACCTTCAGCAGCCTCACCAGCGTGGGCTTTGGCAATGTCTCCCCCAACACCAATTCGGAGAAGATCTTCTCCATCTGTGTCATGCTCATTGGCTGTGAGTGTATCCTTGGGGGTGGGGATGGGGTGGGGTGGAGGGAAGGGGGTGTGTGGCCCAGAGTCTGAGAAGAGCCTGAGAGGGAGGAGAGGGAGGGCGCTAGGTGGGCCAGAGGTGAGGGGAGGGGAGCTCTCAGACTGAGAACCTCCAGGGACCACCACCATAGCATGTGTGGGGACCGGCACACCAGGCAGAGGCTCAAGGCAGAGCTCAAGGGCACGCGTACCTGGGCTTCTGTGTTTGTGCGTCTCTCGTGTGTGCTTCCACTGAGATGTGACTGCGTGTGTCGTTGACCCGGTGCAGGGGCGGGCGGGGGCGCTCGGATGCTGATGTCCCCACTCACCCCCGCCCCCAGCCCTCATGTACGCCAGCATCTTCGGCAATGTGTCGGCCATCATCCAGCGGCTGTACTCCGGCACTGCCCGCTACCACACGCAGATGCTCCGGGTGCGGGAGTTCATCCGCTTCCACCAAATCCCCAACCCCCTCCGCCAGCGCCTCGAGGAGTATTTCCAGCACGCCTGGTCCTACACCAACGGCATCGACATGAACGCGGTGAGGCTTCTGGGCTTCTCTGGGGGTGGGCTGGAGGGAGCAGGGTCACAGCGAGACCTCCCTGGGTGCAGGGAGCACGTCTGCCCTAATAGCATCATACTCTGTGGTTCCGGCAGTCATAGTTAGTGCCTAGAAGGACCCTGAGAAGTATGTTCTCCTCGTTTTGATAATGGAGCTCATTTACTGGGAGAACTCTCACTACGGGGCAGGCCAAACCTGGCCCTTCGATGTAGACAAAGCATTTAATCCTTACAACAGCCCCAGGCAGAAGCTGGGCTCTACACTTCACACAAGAGAATGGAGGCCGAGAGCTGGGAGGCATCATCCCGGAGGGCGGAGGGCGGGCAAGGGCGCCCAGCTAGAAGGGGTGGGCTCTCTGATGCTCCTCCCAGGGCCTCGGGGTGGGGGGTGTCTTGCCTGGAGACAGGGTGCTGAGCCAGCCCAACGACCACTCCCCCTCCAGGTGCTGAAAGGCTTCCCCGAGTGCCTGCAGGCAGACATCTGTCTGCACCTGAACCGCTCGCTTCTGCAGCACTGCAAGCCTTTCCGAGGGGCCACCAAGGGCTGCCTGAGGGCCCTGGCCATGAAGTTCAAGACGACACATGCACCGCCAGGGGACACGCTGGTGCATGCGGGGGACCTGCTCACCGCCCTCTACTTCATCTCCCGGGGCTCCATTGAGATCCTGCGGGGAGACGTTGTCGTGGCCATCCTGGGTACGGGGCTGGGTGCGGGGGACCGGGTGCTGGCCTGAGGCGGGGAGAGCTCTCTGAGGACAGTTGTTGGGGCTGTGGACCCACTCCTGCCTGCAAGGAATTCACCTAAGCTTAGACCCTCCAAGGGGGGGCAGTAGAGAGGAGCCCCACGTGGGGTGGGGCTGCTGAACTCTGGGGGTTCTCAGATTCTGTTCCCTACAGGCTCATCCCGCAGGCAGCTAGTCTTGCTTCGTTATAGCAGGACCAAATCCAGACAAAGTGGGCAGGGGAGGGAGGTTATGCATCTGATTTTACTAAGGAAATTAACTAAGTTCCCTGCAGCCTCATGTGGTACAGCCACGCCCAGGCCTCCCCATCTGCAAAGCAAAGAGAGTCTCGCCCCTCTTTCCTTCCCAGGTGTGCCTGGGCAGAGGGCTTCCTGTCCTCTGCCTGCCCTTCCCTTGGCCCTGAGTATCTTAGGGCACCTGCATCCCAGTGGGACATTCTAGATTTTTATTTCTCAGTTCGGTCAACACCCATACTCACTCCACAAACAGCCCAAACACAACTGCCACCAAAGTTTCACTATATAACACTTAGCTTTTGTATGTGTGATACATTCTGGTGTCTTCTGTGTCCCGATCGGCTATGCTATCCTATTTTCTTTTGGTAAACTAAAGCGCTGGTCGTGTTTCACTCCTGTGTTATGTTATGATCTACAGCTTGAAGGACACTGTTTACGAGGACGCAGTGATTGGCCAGGAGGGCATTTAGGACACAGGGTTTGGAGGGGGTAAAAGTGGACTTGGAAGCCAAGGAAGCCAAGGCCATGGGCAGAGAGGGGTATCTAGGCTGGCCCGGCTGGCCGGCTCCAGTTGTTGAAAGGCAAGGAGATCCAAGCCCTCTACTCCCTCTACCCCCATGGCACCGATGCCCATGTGAACAAAGGAGCAGACGGGAGATGGAGCTGGCTCTGGGGGGGCTGGGGCTGGTGGGCGGGGCACTGGACTGAGGGGAGGCCCCCCAGCCTCCGGCCCCCAGGCTGAGAATGCCCGGAAGACAGGTGCCTCTTCCCTACGCTGCTGCCCAGGGACTGAGTCCCCACCCTTGGTGCCCTCCAGGGAAGAACGACATCTTTGGAGAGCCTTTGAACCTGTATGCCCGGCCTGGCAAGTCCAATGGGGATGTGCGGGCCCTCACCTACTGCGACCTGCACAAAATCCACCGGGACGACCTGCTGGAGGTGCTGGACATGTACCCCGAGTTCTCTGACCACTTCTGGTCCAGCCTGGAGATCACCTTCAACCTGCGGGACGTGAGTGGGCTGCCCCGGCGGCCGCCCCCGACTTGCCACCTCGCTGGGCCTGTTCCCCTGCCTGTCGGGTGGTGGGGAGTTGGAGGAGGTGGGCGTCCCAGCCTCAGCTCTCCTCGAGGAGCGGAGATGACGTCTGTGCGGGGAGAGCTTGCTCCCAGCGGGTGCTGCGGGCTCCACTGGATGTTAATGACGGGGTTTGGGCTGACCCGGGCAGGCCGGTGGGCGCGGAAGGGCCCTGACACCGCTTTCGGTTCTAGACCAACATGATCCCGGGGTCTCCGGGCGGCAGCGCGGAGCTGGAGGGCGGCTTCAACAGGCAACGCAAGCGCAAGCTTTCCTTCCGCCGGCGCACAGACAAGGGTGAGGCGGGGGCGGGGCGGGGGGCGGGGTCCAGGTGAGGTGGGAGGGGGCGGGGTCCAGGTGAGGTGGGAGGGGGCGGGGCGCGGCGGAGGGCGGTGTCGACTGCACCCAGCCCCGCAGACTTTCGTGCCCCTGGCTTCAGTGTTCCCCACCCTTTCACCCCGGCTGCCCGAACGCTGGGCATTTTCCCTTAATGCCCACTTGAACTGTCACCTTCTCCGGGAAGCCCTCTTCCACCCTCCTGGGTGCCGGCCTAAGCTTCGTGGGGGTCAGGCGGCTGGCGTCTTGGGCGCTGCCTTGAACTGATGAGGGGAGGAGAGGAGAAAGGAGGGCGAGGGGGCCAGTGAATGGGGGGGTCACAGAGAGCCCCGCCCAGACGACCTAGTCCCGCCCCCGGGGGTTCTCTTCCGGCTTGAGCGCGATCGGGGGTGGAGCAGAAGAAACAACCGCGGACCGACCAGGGTGTCCCGGCGCAGCCCCCTCCCAGGCCTGCCCAGCCCCCTGCCCTCCCCGTCCGTGCCTCCTGCCTTCTCTGAGGCCCGTTCTCTGTTTCCCACAGACCCAGAACAGCCAGGGGAGGTGTCGGCCTTGGGGCCGGGCCGGGCGGGGGCAGGGCCGAGTAGCCGGGGCCGGCCAGGGGGACCGTGGGGGGAGAGCCCGTCCAGCGGCCCCTCCAGCCCTGAGAGCAGTGAGGATGAGGGCCCAGGCCGCAGGTCCAGCCCCCTCCGCCTGGTGCCCTTCTCCAGCCCCAGGCCCCCCGGAGAGCCGCCGGGTGGGGAGCCGCTGACGGAGGATGGGGAGAAGAGCAGTGACACTTGTAACCCGCTGTCAGGTAGGGTGAGGGCCCGCTCAGGTGGGGGGGCGTGGCATCCGACCTGGCCTCAACCCAGTTCTCTGGCTCCAGGCGCCTTCTCAGGAGTGTCCAACATCTTCAGCTTCTGGGGGGACAGTCGGGGCCGCCAGTACCAGGAGCTGCCTCGCTGCCCCGCCCCCACCCCCAGCCTCCTGAACATGCCTCTCTCCAGCCCCAGCCGGAGGCCGCGGGGCGACGTGGAGAGCAGGCTGGATGCCCTTCAGAGGCAGCTCAACAGGTGAGGGCGCCTCCTGGGACCAGTTTAGCCCCCATCTGGCGTGTTGAGGGGGCGAGGCTAGTGGGTCGTCTGTGTGTGTGTGTGTGTGTGAGAGAGAGAGAGAGAGAGAAGGGAGGGTGTCTGCTCTGTGTCGGCCTTGTCCCATGTGTGCTGCACCCGGACCCCGTCCTTCCATTCAGCGCTGAGATAGGGACTGCACACCCAGAGTGAAGAGGGAGCCTGGGGTTGACCAGCTGGCTGGTCCATAAGGTGGCTCCAAAATCACCGTCACTGGTGTCCCCACATCCCCGAGAGCCAGAGCATCCTCCTCCTTCTTGCCCCAGGCTGGAGACCCGGCTGAGTGCGGACATGGCCACTGTCCTGCAGCTGCTGCAGAGGCAGATGACGCTGGTCCCACCTGCTTACAGTGCTGTGACCACCCCGGGGCCCGGCCCCACCTCCACCTCCTCTCTGCTGCCCGTCAGCCCCATCCCCACCCTCACCCTGGACTCGCTTTCTCAGGTAAGTTCCAGGCCCCTCTCCCTGCCCAAGGCGCCCCAGCCCTGCCTTTTCTGCCCCCAACCCTGCCCCCCAAACCTGCTTTGCTGTCCTTTTTCTTAAGCACTGGGCCTCAGCTTCCTCCTACCCCCGTTTCTGCCCTCACCCTGGATGGTACTTTTGGAGGAGGACTCCTTTGGGAGCACAGGGCAAGGCAGGAGAGCCCCCAGACCACAGCCCCCAGCAGCGGGGCAAAGGAGCCCAGCGGGCTGAGAGGGGCCACCTAAATGGCTAGATCTACTCAGGGGGCCTGTGTCATGGCCAAGAGGGGCCTCTGAGGCCCGGTGGTGGGCGCTGCGTGCCAGTGCACCCTCGGCACGGGGTCTCTGCCGTGACTGGCGCTGCTCAGCTCTGGCTCTGCCGTCCGCCTGTGGCTCTCACACTGGCCGCTCTGCAGGGTTGTCCTGAGGGCTTTGGCCGAGCCCCAGGGTGGCACTTCCAGCCCGCATCTCTCCCCCCCTGCGGGAGTGGGCCTGTGTCGCTCTTTGTCCTCTCCTGAGTGGACATGTGTGTTCCCGGCCTCCTGACAAGACAGCCATGTCTGGGCCCCAAGAAGGGGGCTCTTCTGGCTCCCAGAGGTGGCCTGGGCTCTGCTCCCCCTCCCTCTGGCATCCGCTCCCCCTCCCATATGCTGCCTGCTCCTGTTTGCAGACACCAGGGCCCACGTCAGCAAATGTGCCAGTCTCCCTTCACGGCCTCCCCCGCGGAGATCTCACAGCACACTCGTCAGCATCCACAAACCCCTCCCGCCGGCCCTGGCACTCTCCCTGGCCTTCCGGGGCCTGGCCGCCAGCCTGCCTCTGTTTCTAGGTCCCCGAGTTCTTTCTAGATTGGAGGAAGGAGCCTTGTTTCTTTTTCTGTCCCAACTCAGGGCCCCTTATTCTGGGTTGGGTTTGGAATCCTCTGCCATGACCCCCTCCCCCCCAACGGGGGGGTTGGGGAGGGGAAAGTGGCTGCAGCCCTGAGCGCTCTCCCCTGTGTCAGGGGCCACTCCCAGGGCTCCCGCCACCGAGTTCGGTTCCTGCCCACTGAGAGTGCATTTCTCTTCTTCCAACCTCAGCGCTTCCCCTTTGTGCTCCAAGTCCTGTTCTGTGTGGCTCCGCCCTTCTCTCTGTCTCCTCGAGCCCTCTTCTCTTCACGGACCTCTCCTGACCCTCTCTGTCCCCTGACCCTCATCTCTATTCATTCGACAGTCCCTCCGTCCCCTCTCCCCCCTTCCACAGGCTCCGTGGCTGCTCACAATGTGTTCTCTGCAGGTTTCCCAGTTCATGGCGTTGGAGGAGCTCCCCCCGGGGACCCCAGAGCTCCCCCAAGACGGCCCCACTCGACGCCTCTCCCTGCCGGGCCAGCTGGGGGCCCTCACCTCCCAGCCCCTGCACAGACATGGCTCAGACCCGGGCAGTTAGTGGGGCTGCCCAGTGTGGACACGTGGCTCACCCAGGGTTCAGCGCACTGCCTGGGCCCCCCGCCTCAGAGGCCCTGCCCGGGAGGCCCTGGCCGAGAAAGGGGAGAGGAACATGAAGGCACAGCCCCCTCCCCCAGCCCTTGGGACCATCTCCTCCTGCAGTCCCCTGGGCCCCCATGGCGGGGGCAGGGGCAGGGACAGGGCCGGGCAGTGGACGGGGGTCTGTGGTCTCCTCACTGCCCAGGGGGCATTAGCTGGTCTAACTGCCCGGAGGCACCCGGCCCTGGGCCCTAGGCACCTCAAGGACTTTTCTGCTATTTACTGCTCTTATTGTTAAGGATAATAATTAAGGATCATATGAATAATTAATGAAGATGCTGATGACTATGAATAATAAATAATTATCACGAGGAGACTCTGTGGTGCCGGACCACGTGGCCGTGGGCACGCCGTAGCCCGAGGTCACATGCGCGCATGCGTTGGACTCTGCGTGGGAATCTGGGCGTGTCTGTCTGCGCGCGCAGGGCCTGCAGGGGCTGCCCTGGTGCGGAGCGTGTGCTGAAGAGGTGTTCCTGGGGTCCGCCACAGGGTGTCCCCAGGGCTTCCTGCTTCCTCGTGGGCGTGGATTCCGGATAGCAAAGAACGGCCTGGGTGGTTGTGAATACAGAGGCAGTTAATGGGATGCCAGGCCTGGGTCCAGCCCCTCAAGTTCATGTTTTGCTGGGTGGCATACTTATTCCCAAAGCTGGCCCTACACTGGCTTGTCCCCTTCCTTACGCACTTCATGAACCCAGCCCTCAGTGCCCCAAACCTTGGGCTGACTTGGTTAGTTCTGGCCTAACCCCCTGACTTGGCCTTACCTTGACCTTAACCCAGACTCACTTGGATGGACTCTGTACAGTTGGGCCCCCATGATAACCTGACTGGGCACACTGGCTTTCTCAGTCCGGACCAGAGCTCCTCAAGGGTCTGGCTGCAGATGGGCTTCCCTTTGGTCACTATGATCTCTTGAGGACCTCTGATCCTTGATCACAGAGTTGATGCCTAGACACAGTGGGAGTTTGGGGGTGGCTCATTCTCCTGACTGGGAGATTAAGTCAGAATATACATCCTGGGGCCAGGGAAGGGTTATGTCCTTGTGTGTGCCTGTATGTGCTTGTGAGGACACACAGCCTCCTGGAGCAGTGGCTGGCAGTGACCCGGGTAGGGCAGCAGGAGGAGCCAATGGGCAGCGGCCAGCTCTGCTCGAGGGAATAGTGCTACCCACGCCTCCAGGCCCACCACAGGGTGTCCCCCTTCATCCCCACAGCCCCAACCCTTGGAAGTGGGCTTGTTAACCTCGCCCTTTAGAAAATATTTTGAGAGAGAGAGAGATTGCAGGCCAGAGAAGGGCAGAGAGAGAGAATCCCAAGCAGGCTCCAACCTGTCATCACAGAGGTGGTGTGGGGCTCGATCCCACGAACCATGAGATCAGGACCTGAGCCTAAATCAAGAGTTGGACGCCCAAATGACTGAGCCTCTCAGGCGGCCCAACCTCAGTTTAAAATCAAATGTGGCTATTCTCATGGCCCTTGCCTGGGATAGGTGGGAGACCCTGCTCTCTGAGTGCACTTGCTGTGCCCAGAGCAGGTAGGAGAGAAGGGAGGGAATCTCCCCTGTCCACGTGATTCTGCACCAGGGCCCTGGCTCCCCTCCCAGGATTGCCGCATATGCAAACGTGGAGTTCACACACACGATTTCCTGGGGGGTTGATGTATGTGATGTGAGGGAGGGGTGGCAAGTAGAACCCCTTGGCACAGAGCAGAGGCAGACATAGGACAGGCAGAGGTGACCGTGAGAAGTAAAATACAGACCGCTCAGTGCACCTGGCACGCTGGGCCTGTGTGAGCTGGGCCAAGTGCCTGCTCTCTGACGCTGGCTCCATCCTTGTTACTGTCCGCCCTTGGCCTGAGAGTATCTGCATCCTGGGACTCAGCTACAGTTCACACTACTCTGCCCGGGTACAAGCGTGGCGGCTGGGGGAGGGGCTGGGGGCCACCGCAGGGAGTCAGGGCTGGTGTTGGTGGGCACCTGATGGAGAAGGAGAAGAAACCTTTGCCCACACTCTCTAGGCTTCATATCAGGTGGATGCCGGTCATCTCTCTGCGACACCACGCCAGCCCCCACTGCCGGTCACTGGCCCAGTGTGGACGCTGGTGCTTGTCTGAGATGGGCGCACATGGGTGTCCCAGTGGCCAGCCCGCTCAATCTGTAGCGGGAGAATGGCCAGTATGGTTAGGATGCCCTGTGCCAGGTCCTTGCCGAGCGCCACCTGCCGAGGGGAGGAGGACAACAGTGACAGTGACTTCAATTACAGGATCATTTTGCCTGTCCAGCTGCAGCGAGGGGCTCAGAACATGCAGCGTTTAACCCTCAGAGGGAGGGGTAATAAGGACAAGTGGGAAGATTAAGGCTCAGGATGGTGAGTGATTGGCCAGCGGTCACACCCCTCACAGGTGGCACTGCAGAGCTTCAGACTGCATGGGAGGAGCAATAGTGACCTTCAGGGCATGACGGGGGCTGACACTCACCGGCTGCAGGGCATAAGCTTGAGCCTGGGCCTTGAGGGCCTGAAAGGCAGGTAGGGGTGCTGTGCTTGGGGGTGCATCCCAGCTTGAGAGTCCAGCATGGAGACACCCCCAGCTCCCATTCCTAGCCTGCTGTGACCCTTCCCTCCCCTGGCCAGGTGACAGCCCCCTCCCACCGCCAGTCTGGGGTCATGTTCTGCCTAGCACACATGAGTGGTGCTATAAACCACAGCTGTGCTCACAGCCTTCGAGCTCTCCGTTGGGCTGATGAAGGTCAAGTCTTCATGCAGGTTCTGCCCAAAGCCGAAGTCTGCCATGACCACTCATAGTGGCTGCACCTGATGGGGTCTCCTTCACTGGCCTGAGGCAGTAAGACAGAGAGCAGCAGGGGCATCTGGGCAGCTCAGTCTGTTAAGAGTCCGACTTTGGCTGAGGTCATGATCTCACGGTTCGTGAGTTCGAGCCCTGCATTGGATTCTCTGCTGTCAGCACAGAGCCCACTTTGGATTCTTTGTCCCTCTCTCTCTCTGCCTTTCCCCTCTCGCAAAAAAAAAAAAAAAAAAAGAGTAACAGCTCCTTGGGGGCGTTTCTGTGGGGCCTAGAACAATGCCTGGCACTGGGATGTGGCGTGTTTCCTGGATGGACGGATGGATGGATAGATGGATGGATACAAACACTGCTCTCCCCTCTGGGACAAAGACCCTGGGGTTGGACAGACAGGGGCTGGGGCAGGTCTCAGGTGGCTGGTGGAAGGAGAAGGAGGGCATCTTCCCAGGGTTCGACCCCTTGCCCTGGCTGCCCCCCCTCCTCCCCTCCCCGTCACAAAGTTGTCCTCCATGCCAGTCCTCATGTCTGGTCTACACAGCTCTGTGGCAATTGCTTACTGCCCCAGAACTGCTCCATGGCTGCCCCTGTCACCTGGGCTCCCAGAGCCACAAGGATTTTGGTGGAGGGGGAGGCAAAAGTGAGGGTGTGGTCCCCTCCTCTCCTGCAAGCTGGGCACTCAAGTATTGGGGATTTGTTGTCTAGAGCTGAGGGTTCTCCCGAACCCAGAGGGCCAGAAGGGTGGGGTGGGGGGCTGAGGAAGCTGTGATGGGCAAGGAAAAAGATCTGCGCAGTTGCCGACACCCAGGAAGGCTGGGAGCTGAGCCCAGCTGAGCTGGGAGCTGGAGTACGGTCAGGGTTTGGGGAGAGGACCCCATGACAGGACAGAACCAGGCTGCTCACCCCACCTCTACCTCTGCACCTGACAGTCCAGGAACGGAGTGAGGCCCTGGTGGTATGTCCCCGCCTGGTGACTCAGCCACTGCTCAGGGTCTAGGTGCAACCTTGCCCCGCACCTGTTCTCTCATGGACTCACCCCTGCTCAGCGCACACAGGGGCCGCTCTCACATTTCATCGACACATGAGAGTAACTGATACTCATTCAGCACATCCTTTGTGGTGACCGTTATTCCCACTGCCTAATTCGAATTCGAATGAACTCACCAGACATCCACAGCTCCAAGGAGTGGAGTGGAGTGTAAACCCAGATGGGCCAAGCCTCCAGCTGCTGCCTAACTTTTGGGCACACTGCTGCTCTTGCTCTAGGGACAGTGACTAGGAGACCTTTGCGAGCGAGCATCTGGGATTTCAAGAACCTTCTCTGCCTTGCAGACGTTTGTACCTTCTGCTCCTTTGCCCAGAGGACCCTTTGCTTGGTCGATTTCTGCTGGTCCTCAAGTGATTCTTGTAGAGAACACTTGGAGCACTCCCTCCCTGGGGCTGGGAGCCCCTTTGTGCTCGCTCTGCTCTCCCTACCCTGGACTGCCAGATATGGGGGGCTTAATGCCTCTGGACCACACTGTGTCCCCATCTGTGTCCCCCTAGCACCAAGCATGGCAGTTCCCCCAGAGTAGACACTCAGCAGTTTACTAAAGGAACATTTCTGGATTTGGGTGTGATTAGCAGTAAATTTCTTTACATCAAAGAAGGGACTGCGTGCTTGACTTTGAGGGTTGTGTCTTCCTGTGCAGCCAGCCTTGAGGTATGAGGGGTGAGCAAGGGGCTCGGGGTGTCTGGCACTCCCTGAGTCTCTCCTCATGATTAGCAGACATGGGTCTGGTTCCTTGGAGATGGCCCCCAATGGCGCACATTCTTTACATCTTCCACCCCGTTCTCTTGGCTCAGCCTAGCACATAGCGAGTGTTCTGAGTTACAGTGAGGGACTTTGTCTGGTGCCTCTGGGGCTGGAATCCCTACCCCTGGGCATCTCAGGGCCCAGCTGGACATCCTGTGATGGCCACGGCTGACCTGAGCTTTGGGTAACCCCTGCTCTGCTTCCTAGCACCACCCTCTGAGATGGTGTCCCCAGCCGGGCCAAACCTTGAGAGGCAGCTCTACAGTCTGGCTTTTTCTAGGGTCTTCTCTCTGCAGTGCAAGGGAAGGAGGTCTGGTGCCAGGCCCTTTCTGCCACTCACCCGCCTGCACTGTACAAGCAAGTGGATTAGAGCATGCCCAGGTCCTAAAGGGAGAAATGGCCTTCTCTTTGCCTGCAGGACGAAGCCCTTTGTGTCAGTGTGACTGACAGAGAAGGTTCTCTTCCTCCTTTATAAGGACTTGCTTGTCATTATACTTCTGCTGTGTGCCCAGCACCCCAGCCACACGAGATCATGTTCTTTTAACCGTGCTTGTGTTCTCCCTGCATCCGCTCTGTCTCTCCCTCTTCTTGGGATGCCAACTCTGTTGTTCCTGGTCTGGAGAAATCCATCCATCCTTCAAGTCCTAGCTCAGACGGAGGAGGACCTCTCCGGGCTTCTCTGTTGATCTGCACTTTCTCACAGCACTCTCTTCAGGCCTTTTTTTTTTTTTTTTAAGTTTTATTTTTATATTTTTATTTTGAGAGAGTAGAGAGCAAGCTGGGGAGGGACAGGGAGAGAGAGAGAGAGAGAGAGAGAGAGAGAGAGAAAATCCTAAGCAGCTTCCATGCTATCAGCGCAGAGCCTGATGTGGGGCTCAATCCCAGGAACCATGAGATCATGGCTTGAGCTGAAGTCAAGAGTCAGACGCTCAACCAACTGAGCCACCCGGGCACCTGGCTCCTCAGACCTTTGTTAGCGACCCCCACCCCCACACACCCTACCTGTTGTTTTGTCTGTCTTCTGAAAAGTCATCTTTACTCAGATGTCTGACATCTTTGGTCATCTTTACTTCTCCAAGACGCCTTCGCTGTGGCACTGGAGAGACTTTGCAGGCACGTTGCCGGCATGTCCTGCTTCCTGTCCCCGATTTCCCAGTGTCCAGTTTCCAGCTGGCCTCTGCATAGAGGGTTCCCACTGCTGCCATCTGTTCGTTTGTCTTGTGATGGTCAAGGCTGAGAGAGAGAGTCCCCCCCATGGCTGTTCAGTTCCGACTTCAGGTCTGTGGGACACATATGTCCCCCGGGTGCTGGACAGTCCAGTGGGAACTGAAAAGTACTCCGCCGGGCCGCTCAGGTGAAACTTTACCTGCTCCTGTGGTAAGAGGCGTTTTCCTCATCGGGATGGTACCTGTGTCTCGACGGGGACCGAAAGTAGGACTCACAGTGGGTCAGTCTATCTCAAGTACTCAAAACTACTGAAACAACTTTGAAGCACAGAGACTTCTAAAATGGGTATTTTGAGTCACTTTCGGATAATCGTGTGTCATAAGAGAGTGGTGGGTGTGAAAAGTAATGATTTAGTAAAAGATGGAGTAGTAACAGTTTTCTTTTTTTTTTTTTAATATTTTTTTAATTTATTTCTTGGAGAGAGAGAGACAGCGTGAACAGGGGAGGGTCAGAGAGAGAGGGAGATGCAGACTCTGGAATAGGCTCCAGGCTCTGAGCTGGCGGTCAGCACAGAGCCCGACACGGGGCTCGAACCCACGAACCGCAAGATCATGACCCAAGCGAAAGTCGGACGCTCAACCGACTAAGCCACCTAGGCGCCCCAGTAACAGTTTTCTTAAAGCTGCAAGGTGCGTGATGTTAAGCGCAACAAAAACTCAGTTCGTCTTGATTTATCAATGCAGGAGCAGTTTAAATAAGGCAAGTCTTGATACTTTATTTTCTAAAAGTCCAAGTACAGTTCAAGTTTTTGTTGTTAACTTTCGTCTTCCAAAAAAACAAAAAACAAAAAACAAAACAAACAAAAAAAAACAAAACAAGAAAAGTAAAAAAGAGAATATATCCTGAGGCATTTGTTTAAGTAATCAGCTTCATTATTTTATAATCACACCTTATAAGTGAGTTGGAAGTCTGCAAGAGCCATTGCTAACAAGAGACCGGAGCAGAAGAATTTAGCCCAACTGTCTTACGATTATTTTAAAATTAGCAATAGCATAAGGTCTGGCTGCAAAAGACTTAAATGCGAACTGGCAAGAATATCAGTCATTAGGGAAACAGTCTGGAGAGGCTCCCGCAACAAGCCACCATATGTAAAGGCTTTGCTTCCTCATCCTGCTCCACCATGAGCTGACAGCCAGAGAATCAGAGGGGACTTGATTAGGGACACCAGGAAGGTCAAATGAGGCTGCTCTCGTGGTCTTAAGCAGCCTAAGTGGAATAAAACTCTTAGCAGATGTGAAAATGACCACGGAGTGCTTTATTTTAATGTCAAACTGCCCGAGGCGTCTCTGAATTGTGACCTCCCTGCGGGGACAGAAATTGGTTTTCTGTGGGGCACCGAAGAGAGTGTGGGGACACGGGGATCGGTTAAGCAGCGATTTAGTGACACGACCCAGCCGCCCTCTGTCCTCCAGCTCTCGGGAGCCCTCGCCTGAAAATGGTGAGAAATGGGTCCTGCTGCGTCCCACGGAGAGAAGGGTCTGCTCAGGGCCTCCCCACGTCCCCATGGATATCCAGGGGCTGAGGCTTCTGCCCAGCGTTAAGCCCCCTGTGACTTGTATCTCTGCAGGCACCTGTCTCGTAAGCATGGTGTAGATCCCGATGCCCGCTGTCACCTCTCCTCCGTGCCACCCTGACTCAAGCTGGACCCTCCCCCCACCCGCTTCCTCGTCCCAAAGCACCACCGAGCAAAGGCTGCCTGTGTAGCAGACGATTACTGAACATGTGGGGTCGCTGTGGGTGCCGGCAGGTGACCTCACCGCACAGCCCAGCAAACAACCGAAAACATGATCTCAAACATTCCACCTCTAAGCTCTTGGCTCCCCCTTCCCAGTGCCTTTACTGCCAGCTGACCTCCTTCTGGGTCCCTTCTAGACCCCTTTGGTCGGTTCCCATCTTTCTGAAGACACTTCTTGGCCTCTTCTTTTACCCCACTTCTCTGGCCTGCCCCCCACACTCAGGTTTCCCCTCAATGGTTGGGGCAGATCCATCCGAGTGCTCGAGACTCTTCTCAGCAGACGTCGCCTAAAGCTCCACCCCTCTCCTTCCAAGAGACCCTTCTAAGCTTTGGGGGTGTCATCCAGATTTACATCAGAGGGACCCGAGATGAACTAACTATGGCCCTAGAAGGGAGAGGTGGCTGCAGAAAAGCCTGCCTGCCTCCCTCCCTCCCTTCCCTTCCTCTCTCCCTCCCTCCTTCCTTCCCTCCTCCCCTCCCTCCTTCCTTCCTCCCTCCCTTCCTCCTTTCCTTCCTTCCCTCCCCCTTTCCTCCCTCCCCCTTCCCTCCTTCCTCCTTCCCTCCCTTTCTTTTCTCCCTCCCTCCCTCCCCCTTCCTGATTAGCAAGCAGTTTCCCCACAAGTAGTGATTCCTAAGGAGCTGAGTAGTCTAGCTCCAGAGGTGGGCGCTGAGAGAGGAGGTGAGGAGCACACAAGAGACTCAGCAGAATGGACGGCAAAGAGCCCCAGGGAACAGAGTGTGGTCCTGATCTGAGGGCGTCTAGGCTCGCCCAGCGGCACCTGTCACCGTCCCTCCACACAGGCAGTCCTGGGGACATGGAGGTAGTGCTTGATTTAAAGCCAGGCTGTTCAGCAGGGGTCTTAGGAAAATTCGTTCATGAGCCAGTTTGCTCCCCTCCAGCTGCAGCCGAGGCCACGCTCTTGGGACCTCAAGCGTTTGGTGAAGGAACTGGGTCTGGGGGGGGCGGGGCGTAAGTGCCGTTGCTGATTAGACACCCAACTCACATCAGCCCCCATCCGATCCCTGGGGGGAGGTGGGGCTGGGGGCACAGCCCTGCTGGCCGAGGACAGAGTCCTCATGGTTTCCCGCTAGCTTTTTGCCTGCTGGCTGGCAAACCTTGAATGTTCTGGGTAAGCGTCACATATGTGGTTTGGAAATGAATAAAATGCAGAAAAACTCCCAGTGACTTGGGTAGAGAGGCGGCTCCTTTGACTAAATGCTGGGCAATTTGGAAGTTACCGGTGCCGAGGGACAGGCACTTCTCTCTCTGCACGCCGTCCTCCCTGCACATATAGCGCTCCCCTCCCCCCTCCCCAGCTGCCTCACTCTGAGCGGAGCAAACTGGACTGTCTGTGGGAGTGGTCACAACCCCAGGCTACCCAGTCTTGACTTTACAGCTCAACCAAGAGCAGGATCGTTTTCCATTAAAATATTTTTCTTGAGCTCCCCCTGGAATGGCAGAAAGCCAAGGAAGTCCCTTAGATTACAGAGTTCTCCCCCCTCGAGAAGGGAGCCCAAAGTTGCCAAAGGCTGGAGGGCAAAGGGGAATAAGGTTTCCTGAACTCTAGCCAGGACCTGTCGGACATAAGGGCGGTTGTGTCTGACCCAACCAGGTGCGTCAGCCTCCCGTAGTCCAGCCGCAAACACAGGAGGGAAACGCAAGGGATAACCAAGCCTCCTCTTGCATGAGACCCCGCAGCCCTTCTTTTATTCCGAGTCAAGTCCTTCTCATCCGCCAAGACTGGCTTCACAGGTGGCCTTCCCTGTGACTTGTCAGTGATCCTCTGTGACATTCCTGTGACACGCCATGCTCCTGCATGCTGGGACAACTCTTAAGCTGTGTTGGCCAAGCAAGGGTGGAATTCAGGAGCGAGCCTCCCTAATGTGGATGGAGATGCTCTCCTCCATAACAGGTCCACTGCGTGACTTCTTGGCTGTCTTTTCAGCCCTCCAGGATAGAGGGGTTCCCTGTGGGGTTTCCACGGAGTGGGGTGGGGCCTAGATGTCTAGAATGGGTCAAGAAAGAGCCGGCACCCCTCATTCAGCCTATCTGCAGTGTGACCTGTTCCCAGTTTTCTCACTTCCTCCTTGCTGCGGGACGCCTCCTGTATCGGTGACTTGCCCCTCGTCCAGCCCTGTGTTGGTCAAGTACAGCTTATACTTTGGGGAGAATGTTCAGTCTCCAGTAGCGGAGGCTCCGTCTGACTGTAACGTGTCCGGCTCCGGTCTTTGCCGTCCTTTCTTCCCACAAGAAAGCTGGAGGCTGCCGCATGCCAGAACAGGGGCCCGCCTGAATTACAGCCTAGGACCCAGGGAAGCTCGAGGTAGAAGCAATTTCTGTGCGAAGACACCTAGGTGCCACCTGTTTACCTGCCACCCTGATCTCTCCTGTGGCCGCGCTCCCAGGTGGTGGGCCCCAGATGACTCTCGAAAGGACTGACCTTGCACTTCTTGCTGTCAGGCTGGCTGGACAGAGGTTTTCCGGGCCCACGTTGCGTTCTCTTTGCTGTAAAGGGGAGCTGGAGAAGGGGATTTAGTAGTTACCGCAATACTGGGCCATTCTCTGAAATCTTTCCCACGTAGAGGAGGAATCTACAAATTGAAATCTGAACCTGACAGGGTCCCGTTTGCTCCCCCAGGTCCTCAGACGGGGCCAGTCTGATGACAATCCACTGATGTATGATAGCTGCTGTCACAGCTGTGAGAGGCCCCTAGCAGCTGTGGCTCGGGGGTGGGGGTGGGGGTGGGGGGGAGATTCTGGGAGAGGGAGAGGGGCTTCCGATGGGAGTTTAGGTTTCAGTGCTGGAGGAGTATGAGGCACCAGAGGAATCTCTGTCCCTTTGGGCTGCTAGAGCAAAAATACCACAGATCAGGTGACTTCTAAATGACGGGAATTCATTTCTGAGTCTTGGAGACTGAGAGGCCCAAGATCGAGGCATCAGCAGATTCTGTGTCTGGGCAGTGCCTGCTTCCAGTTCACAGAGGGCCGACCTCACATAGCGTAAGGGGCAGTGGGGTTTCTTCTATAAAGACACAGATTCCCTTCCCGAGGGGTCCACCCTCATGACCTGGTCACCTCCTGAGGATGGCACGTCGTATACGGTCACCTTGGGCATGAGGATTCAGCACATGAATTTTTTTTGCGGGGGGGTTGGGAGGCCACAGACATTCACTTCCTGGCAGAATGGACCAACCTTAGCAGGACCCACCTACACAGAGCACACAGCCATGTGCTTCTTGGCCAGAGGACAGAGTCCCGGGAACGAGCTCTAAATGATGGATTTGTTCTTTTTATAGTTTGATTAGAATTTATTTTATTTTATTTTTAAAAAATTCTTTTAGATGTTTATTTATTTGTTTATTTATTATTTTAAAGAAATTGATGAAACTTTTATTTTATTTAGCTTTTTCATGAGGAAACTAGTGGTGTGTTAGGATTATTTCTGAGAGAGAGACAGAGACCGAGTGCAAGTGGGGGAGGAGCAGAGAGAGAGGAGGAGACACGGAATCTGAAGCGGGCTCCAGTCTCTGAGCTGTCAGCACAGAGCCCGACGTGGGGCTCGAACTCATGAACTATGAGATCATGACTTGAGTTGAAGTGGGACGCTTAACTGACTGAGCCACCCAGTGCCCCCCTATAGTTTAAGGTAGAATGTAAAAGCCCATGTTAAGGGTTAAAAATTATGAAACAGACTTGATATACACCAGGTTATTTTGGGGGAAATGTTTTATTGGTTGCCGTGGTGGGGAAGGTGGCATTTTTCACCTTTGGCAAAATAAAATAGAAACCTGTGTTAGTCTTGTCTTCCTAACACGACTATAAATTCCTTGAAGAGGGGGCTGAGATTGAAGCTGACAAGAAGTCTGTCACCAGAGGAGTGTGTGAGGGCCAGCCGCGGAGCAATGCTTCCTGGCTCCTGTGTCCCGTGTCCTCAGTGTAGGAAATAGAAGCCCTGTGTTTTCTCCGTGTCCATTTTTTTTTAATGTTTTATTTATTTCTAGGAGAGAGAGAGAGAGACAGCGTGAGCAGGGGAGGGTCAGAGAGAGAGGGAGTCACAGACTGAAACAGGCTCCAGGCTCTGAGCTGGCAGTCAGCACAGAGCCCGACGTGGGGCTCGAACCCACGAACCGTGAGATCATGACCCGAGCGAAAGTCGGACGCTTAACCAACTACGCCACCCGGGCGCCCCTCTCTGTGTCCATTTTTTCCCTTGTCACTTGCCACTGAACTTGGCATAGGGCTGGGCTCAGCACAGGCTGGTTGGCTGATTGAAAGATGTCAGAGTTGGGGAGCGCCTGGGTGTCTCAGCCTGTTAAGCATCTGACTTTGGCTCAGGTCATGATCTCACGGTCTATGAGTTCAAGCCCTGCATCGGGCTCTGTGCTGACAGCTTGGAGCCTGGAGCCTTCTTCAGATTCTGCATTTCCTTCTCTCTCTGCCCCTCCCTGACTCACACTCTGCCTCTCTCTCTCTCTCTCTCAAAAGTAAATAAACATTAAAAAAATGTCAGTGTTGGGGGTGCCTGGGTGGCTCAACTGGTTAAACATCTGACTTTGGCTCAGGTCATGATCTTGCAGTTCATGGGACTGAGCCCCGCATTGGGTGTCTGCTGTCAGCATGAAGCCTGCTTTGTGTCCTCTGCCTCCCTCTCTCTGCCCCTCTCTTGCTCATGCACATACACTCTCTCTCAAAAAGAAGTAAATATTAAAAAAATTAAGGGATCCCTGGGTGGCTCAGTTGGTTGGGTGTCTGACGCTTGATTTTGGCTCAGGTCATGATCTCATGGTTTGTGGGTTTGAGCCCCGCATTGGGCTCTGTGCCGACCCTGTTGAGCCTGCTTGGGTTTCTCTCTCACCTTCTTTGTCTGCCCCTCCCCTGCTCGTGCTCTTTCTCTCTCTCACTCAAAATAAATATTTTTTTAAATAAAAAAAAAAAAACCAAGAAGATACAGGATTGGAAAAGTGGGCTGTGGGAAAGCACAAGTGGTAAAGGAGCCAGGAAGGGCATGGAAACAGGCTCATGGGGTCAAAGGCCAGAGCTGGAGGACTTGGCTCCATCCATTCATGACAGAGACTGAGCCCCGGAGGCCCGGTGAGAACAGGGGGCTTGCCCGGGGTCACACAGATATCCGTGTCAGGGCCAGGTCTAGGACGCAGGGCATCTGGCCTCTCTGTCCTGTAGGATGCCTACCTCATGACCTTCCAACCTTCAGGACAAACCCTCCTAAGACCCGAACTGTTCCTTGGGTGCGAAGGTAACCCACTAGACTCCTGTCAGATAGCGTGTGGGGAGCCTTCTTCTGGAACGGGGGCGAGGTTGTGCTGAGCCTGGTCTATAGGAGGTGGTGTCTTCGAAGAGGAATCAGTTTCAGTCACCATCACTGGGATAATCCACACCTCGCCCTGGTTCTACCGCCTCTCAGACTCCTTCCTTGGCCACCTCTCCATTTCTCACTCCCTGGTCACAGGATCAACCTCAAGGGAACCATGACAGCCTGGAGTCAGAAGGCTTAGAGCAACGTGACCTTGTCCTGCCCTGTGCTCTGGAAGGAGTATCTTTCCTCTGGCCCATGGCTCTTGATCAGGGGTGATTTCACCCCCAAGGATTCACCTGGCAATGGCTGGGTACACGTTTTGTTGTTACATGTAGGGGTGAGGGGCAGGTGGCATCTGGTGGGTAGAGGTTAAGGATGCTGCTAAAAGTCCTACAAGGCACGGGACAGCCCCCGTGACAAAATAATAATAATAATAATATATAATAATAATAATACCAATAAAATATTGGTACCGAGGCTGAAAATCCTGCTCTGGCTCTACCTGCCCTTTGCAATTTATTGGGGAAGGGGCTTCACAGCCCTCTTTCCGCCCCCGCCCCCCACCCCAGTGCGGTGAGCCACCGTTTACCTAATATGACTCTCCAGTGGCATGTTTTCCCGCTCAAAGTCAAGGCGGCCTTTCTGTCTTATACCTGTAGCGCGAGAAATGGTTAAAAAGCAGACTATAGTTTGGGCCCAACATCCTGGATGAAAGTCAGAATATTCCTGTTGGGAAAGGAATGGCTTCTTTGCTTAGACCCACCTTGATGGGCCCGTTTGGTCATTAACGATGAGCTCCCTGGAGCGTGGCCTGGCTAAGTGAGCTCGAGGTAAAGACTAAGTAACAGAAATGATGTTCGAATTCTTAAGGGCATCTTAGGAGGGAGGGGCAGGGAGGCAGAGGTGAGAGGGAGAAGCCGTCTAGAGACTTCTAGGGCCGAGGTAGACACACGGGCAGGAAGCAATTATTCTTTGGCAGGAAATGGTCAATGAATTTTTAGGAAGATTGATGCTTGACCTTCGGTACTGGGTTATTTCTCACTTGTGGTAAAATTAGTCTCTGTCGCTCTGCATGCCTTTAGTGGAAGTCCGTCAAACACGTCGCTGTGTGATAGGGATGATTTGGGGATGGCGAACTGCAGAGTGGATGAGGCAGAGCAGAGAGAGACGCTTTGGAACCAGGAGACACCCCAAGCTATGGCCGCAGCATGTTCTGTCCCCTGCCCCCCAGATCTACCAGTGAAGGGGACTTTTTAAAGGGATGTGCTGGGAGGGATAGGGGATGACTTATCAGTCACATTACTGTGGTTGGGGACCTTTGTCAAGACAGACACCAATCACGTACACAACGACCACCCATTGTGGCCGAGGCTGCTAGGCGCCTGCCCTAGTATCCATGATTCTTTTCCTCTTTAATAATGGAATCCCTGATTCGGGGCCAAGCCCACCACTTCCTGGAAGAAGGACCATGTTGACACTTCAAGCCAAGAGGGATTTAGTGCAAGGAGTATCCGCAACTTTAGTTACAAGTGTGGAAGAGGGAATGGAAAAGCAAAAGGGAGGAAAGGGTCCCAGCAGGTCGGGGAGCTGCCGGTGCCCTGGGAGAAAGAAAGCCCCTCAGCTCACGCCAGCCGCGGCTGCTGCAGGAGCCACCCCTGTGGCTACGAAGACCGCCAGCTCCTCCAAAGGTCACAGCTGCCTGAAGGTGTCTGCTGCCTCGGCGGGCAGGGAGGAAAGGGATGGCTCCAGGGCCCAACTTTCCAGGAAGCCTCAGTCCTAGTAGTTTTTCTTTGTCGAGTGAAATTTTGTTTTTATTATGAAAATCTTTTTTTAAATTTTTAAAAGTTTTTATTTACTTATTTTGAGAGAGCGAGAGAGAGTGAGCACAGGCGGAGGAGGGAAGAGAGAAGGAGAGAGAATCCCAAGCAGCCTTTGCACTGTTAGCATGGAGTCCCACGTGGGGCTTGAACCCATGAACCGCGAGATCGTGACCTGAGCTGAAACCAAGAGTCTGCCGATTAACTGACTGAGCCATCCAGGTGCCCCTTATTATGGAAATCTTAAACACATAAAAAGTACCAAGCGTATGAAAATAATCCTTTGTGTGTCTATCATCTAACTTCGACAATCATCAATTCCTGTCCCATCTTGCTTTATGCGTACCGATGATTCCCCTGACACAGATGATTTTGCAAATCCAGGATGCAAATCCCAGGGACCATATAATGCCATGTGTAGGTATTTCAGTATTTCTTTAAAAAAATTTTTTCTTTAATGCTTATTCATTTTCATGAGAGAGACAGAACATGAGTGGGGGAGGGGCAGAGACAGAGAGGGAGACACAGAATCTGAAACAGGCTCCAGGCTCTGAGCTGTCAGCACAGAGCCCAACACGGGGCTCAAACTTGGGAATGGTGAGATCATGACCTGAGCCAAAGTTGGACGCTTAACCGACTGAACCACCCAGGCACCCTGGTATTTCAGTATTTCTAAAAGATGAAGACTTTTTATTAAAAAAATTTTTTTTAATGTTTTATTTATTTCTGAGAGAGAGAGAGAGAGACAGCATGAGCAGGGGAGGGTCAGAGAGGGAAGGAGATACAAAATCCAAAGCAGGCTCCAGGCTCTGCGCTAGCTGTCAGCACAGAGCCTGACGCGGGGCTCGAACTCATGAGCTGTGAGATCATGACCTGAGCTGAAGTTGGAAGCTTAACCAACTGAGCCCCCAGGCACCCCTGATTGCTTCTCTTTTTGTGTGTTAGCAGGCATGAACGACCACTGCTTAAATCCATTTATTCATTAGGGTTGCAAAATGGTGATGTACTAATTCTACCTTTCCTTTCCATTTATTAGCTGGACTTCTCTTATAGTAAGAAACTTAATCTCAGAGATTCTTAGGTTACTCAGAGCTTCAGTTCATATAACGAAGGAGCTGTCAGTGATTCATTCCCTTTATTTGCCAGTTTTTCACAACACGGTTCCTCGGCATGGCCCAAAAGTGAAGCCTGAGTTTCCTTTAGTAGCATTATAAGCATGGATCGGAAAAGCATTTTCAGTCCTTTGTAATCACTCTCCTTATTGATGTTCGCCTGTTTTTATCTTTGGCCTGGGGGGGAACTTACTCAGGTTGGGTCCTGAGTTACTTTGACTTGGCCCTACTCGTCTTGACAGTTTCCTTGTTTTATGATTCGACAAGATGTTCCGAAGCAAATTATTTTGTGCGTGTCTGGCCCGGTCTTGGGAACAGCCATTTCTCTGAAGAGTCGTGGTCCTGTTTGATGGGAAATGTATTCGCAGACAAGGATGTTCTTTGCTTCTAGACTGCTCACTGCTTCTAGGTCCTTCCAAACCTAGTGCTAGCTAGGAAATATGTGCTGCTTTTTAGAGATAAAATATATAGTATCTTTATACTGATGTTACTAATTCAAACTCAGAACTACCGAGTTTTAACTGAACCTCACTAACCTTGGATATTAATCTCCTTTTCCGCTGAAAATCCTGACTGGTAATGGTACCAATGTAATCATTCATTTGCTTTCTCCCCCAACAAGCACACACTTAGAGTCCCAATACGAGCCACCACAGCTAACGACATGATTACAGGAAATCGCTTGTGATATTTTTGAAGTTTTTTTGTCCTTATGGCATATCCTCCTAGCGGTACAGTCAAATTACTGTATTTAAGTCAGTGAATAATCCCTTGGGTAGTTTTGTATTGCTAACTGGTAGATATGTTACATAATTATGGTTTATTTGTATAATTTCCCTTTTCATGGTTAGGGCTTGCTTTTTAAGCTTAATTCTGAAGTGGAATATACCAAACAAGGTATCCAGAGAAGTCTAGCTTCTACCCGTTGTCTCCTCTGTTCCATCCCTTCCTCCCTCACTGTAACCCATTCAGCTCTTTTTGTCCTTCCATTGTTTTTACTTTTAAGTTTCCTTATTTACAGAGAGAGAGAGAGAATTCCAAGGAGGCTCCACACTGCCAGTTTGGAGCCCAGTGTAGGGATTGAACTCACAAACTGTGAGATCATGACCTGAGGTGAAATCCAGAGTTGGACACTTCACTGACTGAGCCACCTAGGTGCCCCTACATGGTTTTTTTATTTTTATTTATTTATTTATTTTTTTATTTCTAGGAGAGAGAGAGAGAGACAGCGTGAGCAGGGAGGGTCAGAGAGAGAGGGAGTCACAGACTGAACAGGCTCCAGGCTCTGAGCTGGCAGTCAGCACAGAGCCCGACGCGGCTCGAACCCACGAACCGCAAGATCATGACCTAAGCGAAAGTCGGACGCCTAACCGACTAGGCCACCCGGGCGCCCCTCCATGGTTTTTTTAAATAAGCAAATGTACATATCGAGTTTCTCTTCTCCTTCTTCTTTTAGATGAATAAAAGCATTCCAGACACATTTTTCTTAAAAATGTCTTTCAAAAATGTTTATTTATTTTTGTTAGAGAGAGAGAGAGACAGAGAGAGAGAGAGAGAGAGAGAGAGACAGAGCATGAGTGGGGGAGGGGCAGAGAGAGACACACACACAGATTCCAAAGTAGGCTCCAGGCTCCGAGCTGTCAGCACAGAGCCCAATGCGGGGCTCGAACTGACGAATCTCTTCTATCTTTTAAATACTTTTAATTTTTTTCTAGCCATTTTTTTGGTTAACATTTCTGCATCCCTTTGTGTTAGGAGGGTCTCTGATATGTACTGTAGTATTCGATTTTGCCTCTGAAGCCAATCTGATTATTTTTTTTTTTCTTTTAGTAGCTGAGTTAGGCTCGATTGCATGTATTGATGTGACTGACAGGCTTGGCCTCAGTTGGTCTCACTGGTTTATCACATATAAGTCTCCACGGGATCGATTTTATGAGTCCTCTTTCGGAATTTAGGAAGGTTTGAATTATTGTTCTAATGACAACATTTATTCTATACTGTTCTACGATGCCATGGTTTTGCCTCTTTTTCTATTAATTCTCTACTAGGAGCAGTGTTAAAATGAACTAGTAACTTCTCCTTGCTCCCGTCTCCCTCTCCCAGAATATAACCTGAAGTAACACGCTCTTACTTTCTGCTATTACCCGTGAGGCCATCAGCAAGCTGATCCTACTTTTCATATCCTTTCCTACCATCTCCTCCCTGTTTTTGACAGTTGTGTTATATTTACGGCATCTGGACCCAGGCATTGCCTTCTACATGGCGTCCCTTACAATTGTCATTTAGTCTTGGCACCTAGCTGGCTGCTCGCCCTTATGTCTTTCCAGTCATTTTGTCATTCGAAGCTTGTTCTCTAGTGAATTCTTTAGGAAGAGCTCATGAGAGGGATCGTTCTCGAATTCTTGACTGTTGATGGCAATCTGTCTATGGTCTTTATACTTCCAGGTTGGCTTGTTCACATTTTATTGTCTTGAGTGCCTTACATATTTTATTCCACATAAATATGGAATAAATATGGGTCTTCTGGCATATGCTGTGGCTGTTGAGAAGTCTAAATGCAAGCTGATACCCTCTCCTTTGTAAGCGACTTGGACTTTCTAACCACTGCACAAAGGTAGGTTTCTTTCCTGAAGCTCGATAGTTCCAGGGGCCTGTGACTCAGACTCCAGCGTGCTGGAGATCATGACCTGAGCCGAGATCAAGAGTTGGACCCGTAACTGACTGCGCCACCCAGGCGTCCCATCATTTCGAGGCACTTGGGTGACCCGTTTGCCTTCATGTTCTGGTCTCGCCAAACTGGAGCACCTTCCTTGGCTGTGAGGCCATGAGGCCTCCACTTCTCTCCCTTTTCTCTCAGACACGCTAGTAGGAGACATAAATGGAATCCCTCTTAGCTGCTCATGTTTAAGTGACATGAACTTTCTGTCCCGGGAGAGGAGAAAGTGGGGCCAAGATCACTTTTGTGAACATCATCTGGAGCTCTCGTTTCTCTTCTTTTCACAGAATGTATAAGACGTGGCCTCCTACTCCCTGACACCTGTCTTTTTTGACCCCCTTGCCCACTGTGTGGGGCCTTCTCTTCCCTTCCCCTGCTGGTCTGAGCCACTCAACCCACTTCTTCTCTGAGTGGTTCCTCTTGGGTGTTGGCTTTTGATTCGGGATGGAGCTCTGGACCACACGGCAGCCCTTTTCTCACCCAGGACCTGTGGGCTTCAAACCCCTCCCTGTTCTGGCTGCTGTTTTGTGATTCTCAGGCCCACCAGAGAGAAGGCCTGCTGTTTTTCCTTATCTCTCTCTTCAGCACTGGCTTATGGGGTGCCGCGTGCATGGCTGTGAGTGGTTTGCCCTTAAACTTAAATCCACTGTCACCATCTCTGCTGTGGACGGGGCTCATGGGGTTTGGGTTTTGTTTCCCTGTTCTGTTCTCTTTTTAAAAAAATAGTTTTTAGGGGTGCCTGGGTGGCTTAGTCGGTTGGGCGTCCGACTTTCGCTTGGGTCATGATCTCGCGGTTCATGGGTTCGGGCCCCGCGTCGGTCTCTGTGCTGACTGCCAGCTCAGAGCCCGGAGCCTGTTTCAGTCTGTGACTCCCTCTCTCTCTGACCCTCTCCTGCTCACGCTGTTTCTCTCTCTCTCTCCTAGAAATAAATTAAAAACATTAAAAAAAATAGTTTTTAAATGTTTATTAATTTTTGAGAGACAGAGACAGAGCATGAGCAGGGGAGGGGCAGAGAGAGAGGGAGACACAGAATCTGAAGCAGTCCAGGCTCCGAGCTGTCAGCACGGAGCCCGATGCCGGGCTCGAACTCACAAACCATGAGATCATGGCCTGGGCCGAAGTCGGACGCTCAACCGACTGAGCCATCAGGTGCCCTCTGTTCTCTTTTTATGTGCAGATCTGGGGGTGGTAATAACAACAGCAATGACAACTATGGGCCATTAATACTCAACGGCTTTATTATTATTAATGGAAATCATTAAGAGATCTAAGGTGTAGGGACTAATGAAACACTCAATCAGTCACTGTATCCTGTGTGTCGGAGAAATCCTGTCCAGGGCAATGTGTCCAAAGGACACACACCGAGCAAATGGAAGCAGGATTTGGGGGCTGCACTACATTTCCCGAGGCTGCTGTAACAACACACCACAAACCGGGTGGCTTAAAATCAGCACATGTTCATTTTCCTCACCCTTCTGGAAGCCAGAGGTCCGAAGGCGTTGGCCGGTGACGCTTCCTCTAGAGGCTCTTTCTTCCTCTCCTGTGTCTGGTGGCCTCTGACCTTCTTGGGCTGGTGACAGCATTGCTCTAGTCTCTGTCTCTGTGTCCACGTGCCATTCTCCCTGTGTGCGTGCGTGCGCGTGTGTCTTTTATCTTTTTATGAGGACACCGGTCACTAGGCTCGGGCCCATCTAATCCCGGGGGCCCGTGTCTTAAATGATGACAGCTGCAAAGAGCCTCTTCCAAAAAAGGCCCCATTCACAGGTAGGGGTGGACATGGGTACTGGGGAAACACTGCTCAACCTGATACAAGGGTGTTAGGCTGGGTAAATACGCATCACAGCAGGATTTCCTAGATCAAGAGAAATGGCAATGTCTCCAGAAATAGAATCCGAAGCTTAAAGGCCGGCTCTCCCCATCTCTGGCATCGAGCAGGAGACAGGTGCCCAGTTAGCCAGACATGGCCATGGCTCGTGGCTCCCTCTGAGCTCCTGCTGTGCCCTCGGACGCCTCCTCTGCCCACATCCCCACTTGGACCTCACACCAGGCTGCGGGCTAAGTTTGGTCCAGAGAGACCTTCCTCCTCTGCCAGCCTTGTAGGTGGTCCGCAGGCCTGAAAAGCTGTCAGAGAGAAGCCCTCTATCTCTGGACCCAACGGTGGGGAGTGGAAGAGAAGGGTACTATGCTCCCTATTCTGACCATTGAATCCCTACAAATGAGCTGCTTTTTAAACGCCCAAAACCCTCACACAGATGGAGAAGGAAACAAGGAGTCAGAATAGACACCAAGAGCTATAAATGTTCTCTGTCTGTCTGGGGCCATTATTCTATTGCCCACAGGCACTCACTTGGCAGCTCCAAGTGAATCAGTCACAGTCCCTGGTGCAGGTGGATGCACTGGTTATTTAATTAATTGGATGTACATAGTTCAGGGCTCTAGTTCTTCCACGGGGCGTCTGCCAATTTCTCAGCAGTCTAGAAATATCCCAAGGAACTTTTCTGACTTACAAGGAGAACGGTTATCATCCTACTTCCCTTGTTCGCTCTCAAAGTCTATCCCCCACTAGTCTGATATAACAGCGACAGCAACGGTAACTCTACTCCGATTGACCATTTCTGGGCAGTGTTTTGCCTTTTGAGCCTTTGCAGCTGCTTCACAACGAACATGGGAGAAGTTTCTTACTTAGTTGACACGCTCTTATGCCTGATGAATGTGCCCTTTGCCTTTATGTACCATTTTTAAAGTGTTTGGAGACCTTCTCCAGGAATTTTAATTGTGTTGGAAACCACACATGGGAGTTCTGACGCGGGAGACGGGAGGTAGCATGGTGCGGTGGGACTTCGCTGTTTATTCTCCGGATGTCACAGCTCCCTGGTCTCCCCACCCTGTCCCGCGCCATTCTCCACAGCCTTCTGTTCGTTGTCTGCTAACACCATGCTGACTTCTCCTCAGCTCACAGCAAGTCAGGCTCTCAGGTCCACACCGGCAACCAGCCACCTCCCAGCCTCAGGTCAGTGTCCGTGACTGACTGCCTTGCACCTCCTAGGTGGGGCATCATCTCAGGATGCTAATGAACGTGCTTTTGGACCACCTGGGCATTTGTATCTGCCTCCCAAGCGTATTTCCATTTCTGTGTCTCTCCATCCATCCTTCACTTTCCTTCTGCGATGTGGTCTTCACCTCTTTGACTTCTTCTCTGCCTCTCATAACTAGATCTGTCTAGTCTATTTCCTCTCTATTCCTTTCTCTAATAGAGGGATCGGGCAGACGAAGCTCCAGGCAACAGATGCAACTAGCTATTCCAATCTGCCAAGATGGGAGATTAGGCTTGAAGCCCGTTCTGCAGGCCCGACCCCCAGAGCAGAATGGCGGGACACCCCACAGCGGAGAAACCAGAAGACACCACCTCAACCAAGTGTTCCAAGTTAAGATTGCGGTTCTGAGTCATGGTGAGATCGTGTGTCCCCAAGAAGAAGGGCACTTTGCCTTCGTGGGATTCATCACCAAACCACAGATCTCCTGTCGAATCATTACATGACATTAGACAAACCCAAACTGAGGGATGTTCTCCAAAATATCTCATCAGCACTCTTCAAAAGTGTTAAGACCATGAAAAAGAAGGAAAGACTGAGAAATTATCACAACTGAGGTGGGATTCTGGGACAGAAAAAGGGCATGAATGGAAAAACTGGTGAGATCTGAAGAAGTCTTTAGTTTAATTAATGGTATTGTAACAGTATTGATTTCTTAGTTTTGACCAATGTACCATGGTAATTTAAGATGTTAACCATAAGGGAAGCTGGGTGAAGGGTGTATGTAACTCTCTGAATCATCTTTGCAACTTTTCTGTAAACTAAAATTATTCCAAAGTAAAAAGTTTACTTTAAAAACCCATCTTTAAGAGAGCAAAAGGCCAAGCCACAGACTGGAAGATTATATTCACAATGCATATAGTCTACAAAAGCCTCACACTTGGAGTATAGGAAGGATCCTTACAAATCACTAAGAAAAAAGCAGACAAACTAGCACAAAAGTGGGCAAAAGAATAGAACAGGCACATTTCAAAAGTGGAAAGCCAAGTGGCCAAAGAACATAGGAAAAAGTGCCTCATCTCATTAGGGAAATGCAAGTGAATGATTTCTTTAAAAAATTTTTAAATGACAGGGCGCCTGGGTGGCTTAGTCGGTTAAGCGTCCAACTTTCGCTTAGGTCATGATCTCACGGTTCGTGGGTTCGAGCCCCGCGTCGGGCTCTGTGCTGACTACCAGCTCAGAGCCTGGAGCCTGTTTCAGAGTCTGTGACTCCCTCTCTCTCTCTGACCCTCCCCTGCTCACGCTGTCTCTCTCTCTCCTGAAATAAATAAAAGCATTAAAAAAATTTAAAAAGTTTTTAATGTTTTTGAGATTGAGAGAGAGAGAGAGAGAATGAGCGAGGGAGGGGCAGAGAAAGAGAGAGAGGGAGACACAGAATCTGAAGCAGGGTCCAGGCTATGAGCTGTCACCACAGAGCCCCACGTGGGGCCTGAACCAACAAAGACGAGATCATGACCTGAGCTGAAGTTGGATGCTCAACCAACTGAGCCACTCAGGTGCTCCTGATTTCTTTAAATATTTGTTTTGTTACTTTTTCTTCTGTAGACACTCCAATATGTGCGAGTTGGAGCTTTTTGACCTTCTTTCCTATCTACCACTTTCTCTCTTTATTTGCTGTTCATTTTGCTTTCCTTTCTAATTTCTGTCTTTTGTCCTTTTCTCAGAGATGTCTATTCTCTCTTGCACCACTTGCGTTTTTATCTTCATTTCTGTGATGATTTTGTTTTTGATTCTAAACTCTTTCCTGAATTTTGTCAGCTCACTTTCATATCCTTCTGTTTCTTCACATCTCTTGAGCTGTTGCTTCATTAGGTTTAAAAAATTCATGGCAAAATATTTAGATATGATTTACATCTGTTCATTGTAACACAAATTTTGCTAAGTGTTTCTTCATCTGCCATTCTTTCTTTCATTTTATTATTTATTTATTTACTTTATTTGAGACAGAGAGAGGGAGAAATAGAGCATGTGGGGGAGGGACAGAGAGAGAGAGAGAGAGAGAGAGAGAGAGAGACTCTTAAGCAGGCTCCATGCTCAGCAAGGAGCCTGACTTGGGGCTCAATCCTACGACCCGATGATCATGACCTGAACTGAAATCAAGAGTTAGATGCTCAACCGACTGAGCCAGCCAAGTGCCTCTATTTCTTTCATTTTTATGCTATGAGGTTTTCATATAAATTTCATATAGAACTAAATATTATCCTTTCTTTGAAGCAAGCAAGTTTTCCTGGACCAGATATTTTCAGGAGGTTCATTAGAATTAGGGTCCTGGGCCAGCCCAGGCTAGTAAAAATTAACCTTGCAAACTTAAAAAAATGAATTTGTTCAACTTTCTTTCCCCTTCCCCTCAATGGAAATAGGAAAGTGTGGAGATGGGTTTAGGAGAGGAGAAAGAACTCCCAGCAAACAAAACCATTGCAGGACTGTACTCTTTTAAGGAAGGGAGTGGTGGAAAATTTGCTTTGGAGGTGGACGAGTTTGAGTTCAAATATGAGCTCCAACATGTGCAGATTATGTGACCCGGGAGATATTGCTGAAAGCCTGAGAATCTCAAGGTGCCCGGGTGGCTCAGCCAGTTAGACATCTGACCCAATTTCAGCTCAGGTCATGGACTCACGGTTCAGGGTATCCAGCCCTGTGTTGGGCTCCTTGCTGAGTGTGGAAACTGGGATTCTCTCTCTCTCTCTCCTACTCCCCCCTCCCACTCTCTCTCAAAATAAATAAATAAATAAACATTTTTTAAAAGTCTCAGAATCTCAGTGAGTAATATTACCTCCCCACGTGTGCTTACGAAAGTGTGAAGGATATGTGAAAAGGTTTGTAAAATATTCGTGAGGTTAAGCAGTAATAACTGCCTGAGGGGCACTTGATGGCTCACTTGGTTAAATGTCCAACTTCAGCTCAGATCATGATCTCAAGGTTTGTGAGGTCAAGGCCCGCATCCTCCTCTGCTGTCAGCACAAAGCCTTTGTCTCCCTCTCTCTCTGCCCCTCCCTTGCTTGCACTCTCTCTCAAAAAAATAGAATAAACATTAAAAAATAAATAGCTGTCCAAACAGGCAAACTCTAAGCTCTCACAGGCAAAGCTCCACAATGGCTGATGTCTTCTAGGCGCAAACTGCAGGCAGCCCCACCCTGTGCTGTGACAGGGTCTGGGTGGCTTATGTCTTGTGGCTCCGTCCTCTCACCCTGTGGTCCATATAGCTGCTGCCAAGCAGAGCCCTGAGAGGCACACTGACTCTTGGTGTGAAGCTGGCCGCATGGCCCCACTCAACCCAAGGGGCCTGAAAAACATAAAGGAGCCCAGAGATATCTGGTGAGCACTATTTACTCAAACGTCTCTGTTCTCTACGCCATCAACAAAAAACCTTGGCTTTTGCATTTTCCATTGAATTATCATCTCCTAAGGATCCCTTTAATGTGTCCCAACATTGTCTCAGCTGTCATGTCAGGGAAGGAGGGTTCCAGCCCTTCACACTCGGGCCAGGACCGGGGGGAGGCTCAGGCATCCCTGTGAGGATGTGGCAGGGAGGCTGGCTGTGGCAAAGACATTTCTAAAAAATTTTTTTTAGAAAAACAAAGGAAATGAGAAAGAGGTTAGAGAAATTAAGCTCTGGGTTTAAGACAGTGGAAAAGAACTGGGTCTGGTGTGGACAGAAATTCCTTACTCTTGGAATATTCCATTGAGTCCATACAAAACGCAAATCCCCTCTACCGCGTCCCAGTGAGTGGACCTCTGACCAGGAACGGGGCATGTTCTCCTCTATTGGACAGTGTCTATTATTAGGCTGAATCTGTCTTCTGGCAATCTCCATCCACTGGTCCTGTCTCTTCTGTCGGCCACCATGCTTGCCCAGCGTCCTGACAATGACTTGAGCTGCTAGGCAGATGCTCTATTCTTCTCAACTTTTTCTTCCCCAGGAAAATAACTCCCAGTACTTCGACTGCTCCTTGTAGGACATGATTTTGAGACGCTGACAAGAAACAGCACCACAGCCCTCACCAGTGGCCTGAGGTCACTGGTTTTATTAGCCTCCAACCCCTGGTCACCCTTGTAGGGAGGATACAGGAGGCTCTCAACATTCTGAAGCCTTGACCAATAACATCAACACAAATGGTAAGAGACAGAGCACCTCTGGGCCAAACACAAGCCAAAGAGATGTCATTGACAGAGCCAGAGAAATAATGTGACAAAAGAAAAGGGGATTTGGGCATAGACACTGCACAAAACGGGGAGCCAGAGAGATGGAAGTTGGCAGTGTCTGTCCAGCACGATTGGGAGAAGGGGACTCTGAATCTGAGTGACATGACCAGTCAGGTCACACAGAGCCGGTCTGCTTGCACAGGGACAGCCATCAGTTCTTATCATAGAACGATCCTCCCCTATTAGCTGCCTGCCTTGGGTCTGATTCCATGTGCGCCAGGCGATGTTTAGATGACCAGTTTTACTTCCAGTTTCCCCAATGTTCTGATGGGAAACATTACAGTGGGGTTCCCTGCACCAAGAATGAATCCACTGGTGTCTGGATAATGCAAGCCAGAGAACATCAGCCTCTCCCTGGAAAAATGATTACCCCTGGGTACCATGCATAGTTGTCATCTCTGTCTATTTCCCATTACTAGTGATGAATTGCATCCCATGTATGCAGCTAAAAATACTCACTTCCCCAGATTCCGTTGCTGCTAAAGGTAGCCACTGCCACAGTGCAGACCAATGCAATGTAGATGGAAGTCCCTGGGGGAGCGTGTTCCTTTTCCTGATAACAGAAGGAAAGCCTTCCAAGGAAAAAGTGTTTTTGCCCTTCCTTCCTTCTTCTTTCTACCGAGGACATGGTTGTGAGGCCTGGAAGTGCAACAGCCATTTTGTGGCAATGCAAGCAAAAGTCATACCCAAGGACATCAGAGAAAGAAGATAGAGGGAGATCTGGCCCTTGGATGACATCCACGAAGAGCTGCACCAGCCCTGAATTGCTCTACGTCGCTCATTGTTAGAAAAACAGGTCCCTACGGGCACCTGGGTGGCTCGGTCGGTTAGGCATCCAACTTCTGCTCAGGTCACAATCTCATGGTTCGTGGGTTCAAGCCCGGCGTTGGGCTCTGCTCTGACAGCTCAGAGCTTGGAGCCTGCTTCCTATTGTCTCCCTCTCTACCCCTCCCCAGTCACACTCTGTCTCTGTATGCCTCTCACTCAAAAATAAATAAAGCATTGAAAACATTAAAAAAGAGAAAAGAAAAATAGATCCCTATCTGTTTAAGCCAAGGTTAGTAGGGCTTTCTACTATTTACAGCAGAACATATTTTTCATCGATACAGTTTCTTTTTTTTTTTTAAATATTTTTTATTTATTTCTAGGAGAGAGAGAGAGAGACAGCGTGAGCAGGGGAGGGTCAGAGAGAGAGAGATACAGACTCTGAAATTGGCTCCAGGCTCTGAGCTGGCAGTCAGCACAGAGCCCGACGCGGGGCTCGAACCCACGAACCGCGAGATCATGACCTAAGCGAAAGTCGGACGCTTAACCGACTAAGCCACCCAGGTGCCCCACATCGATACAGTTTCTAAGCAGAGTTTCCAAGCTAGCAAAGCTGAAGGAGGGACTCCAGAATGTGGTTAACTCACTAGGCGAGCAGTTACGATGCTTCGTGGTGGTCCTCTTGAAGCAGTATCCAGTTATCGCTTTAACTTCCTCCATTTGGATGCCAGCTTGTGGCTGTGCCCTCACCCTCTAACTGATTAGTTCTCTTCATCTTATCTTTTAACTCGAGTGAGAAAATAGCAGGCAAAACATCCTGTAATGGGAACCAGAGCTACCCCCGCGAGTAGTAACGGCTGCCCTGATGCCAACAAGACAGACCCCCAAGTGACTGACCCCAAGACAACGATCAACTTGACCTTTACTTGCGAAGTTTTATGTACGTGCTGATCTTTGCTTTGCATTTCCCCTCTATCAATCTGGAATCATTCCTGGCACTTTGGAGACCATTCCTGTGACGTCAGTCCACTGTCTTCCCGGTGGCCCCGTCACTGAAATACACTCCTTTCTTTTTCACCACTGCTTCCCACTCTGCCTTTGGGTTTTGTCTGTGGCGAGTGGCCACACAAGGTCTGTTGGGAGCATGGAGCCAGGTGCCTTTGCACCGATAACAGTCCCCTGAGGATACCTCTCATTTTCTCTTCTGATCACAAATATAACTCATATGCTTTGTGAACAATCAGTTGAGACAGTAAATCATAAAGAATAAAGGGAAAAAATCACTCTCAAGTCTGCCACCCAGAGATCACAGTTGTGAAGTCTTCAGGGACATCCATGGGTCTCTCTACATGATACATTCTTTACGTAAACGGGATTGCATTTTGTAACTTGCCATGCGCTCAACACTTGTGGACATCTTTCCGGCAATTTTGCCAAGAAAACCCATTTTTACTGTTGTCTGATTAAATATGGATGTGCTTTGTTAATTTTATTTTTATTTATTTTTATTTTTGAAAATACAATTTATTGTCCAATTGGTGAACATACAGTGTGTACAGTGTGCTTTTGGTTTTGGGGGTAGGTTCCCGTGTTTCATCACTTACATAAAACACCCAGTGCTCATCCCAACAAGTCCCCTCCTCAATGCCCATCACCCATTTTCCCCTCTCCCCCCACCCCCATCCACTCAGTTTGTTCTCTGTATTTATGAGTCTCTTATGGTTGCCTCCCTCTCTGTTTGTAACAATTTCCCCCTCCCCTCCCCCATGGTCTTCTGTTAAATTTCTCAAGGTCCACACAGGAGTGAAAACATATGGTATGTGTCTTTCTATGACTGACTTATTTCACTTAGCATAATATTTTCCAGTTCCATCCACGTTGTTGCAAATAGCATGATTTCATTCTTTCTCACTGCCAAGTAGTATTCCATTGTATATATAAACCACATCTTTATCTATTCATCAGTTTATGGACATTTAGACTCCATGATTTGGCTATTGTTGAAAGTGCTGCTATAAATATTGGGGTACATGTGCCCCTATGCATCAGCACTCCTGTATCCTTTGAATAAATTCCTACTAGTGCTATTGCTGGGTCATAGGGTAGTTCTATTTTTAATTTTTTGAGGAACCTCCACACTGTTTTCCAGAGTGGCTGCACCAGTTTGCATTCCCACCAATAGTGCAAGAGGGTCCCCATTTCTCCACATCCTCTCCAGCATGTGACATTTCCTGATGAAAACTATAGAAAACTTATGAAGGAAATTGAAGACACAAAGAAATGGAAAAACATTCCATGCTCATGGATAGGAAGAATAAATATAGTTAAGATGTCATTACTACCTAAAGCACTCTACACTTTCAATGCAATTCCAATCAAAATTGCACCAGCATACTTCTCAAAACTAGAACAAACTATCCAAAAATTTGTATGGAACCACAAAAGACCCCGAATAGCCAAAGTAATCCTGAAAAATAAAACCAAAACGGGAGGGATCACCATCCCAGATTTTAGCCTCTACTACAAAGCTGTCATCATCAAGACAGTATGGTATTGGCACAAAAACAGACACATAGACCAATGGAATAGAATAGAGACCTCAGATTTGGACCCACAAATGTATGGCCAACTAATCTTTGACAAAGCAGGAAAGAGTATCCAATGTGCTTTATTAATTTTAGCTGTTTTAATATTTAAATGTTGTTATTTAATAGTTGTACTATAATTTAGCCACCCAGTCCTCAGCTGGTATCTAATGTTTGATGTTATGTGTGAGGCTTCTGGGAAAGCTCTTGGGTAAACATCTCTGAGAGCTTTTCTCATTCTTTCCTATGGAGAAATCTCTAGAAGTGAGGGTGCTGACTCTGAGTCATGAAGGTGCGTAGACCTCGCAGAGGCTCTCCAGCCACATGACTGCCCACTATGCTGTCCCTGTATTACAAGGTCATTTGGAGAAGGTCACAGATCTCTGCTGATTTGTCCTCGACATGTCTGAGCTCTCTCGTTTCAGGTGGATGCGATACAGCTCCATGTTGGTGTCCTCACTACCTTTTCTCCAATATGTGCCCCCCACGGTTATTCTGGTTTCTGCACATTTCTTAAGCTCCTATTATGGGATGCATTGTCCCTCCTCCTCCAAATTAGTATGTTGAAATCTAAACGCCCAGGACCTGAGAATGTGACTGTATTTGATAATGATTTTTTAAATGTTTGTTTATTTATTATTCATTATTTTTCAAATTATTTATTTTTAAAATTAAAAAAAAATTATGTTTAGTTTTGAGAGGTGGGAAGGGGCAGAGGGAGAGAGGGAGACACAGAATCCGAAGCAGGCTCCAGGCTCCAAGCTGTCAGCACAGAACCTGGCGTGGGACTTGAACTCATGAACCCCAAGATTATGACCTGAGCCAAAGTCGGATGCTTAACCAACTGAGCCACTCAAGCACCCCAAATGTTTATTTATTTTTTAGAGAGAGAGAGAGAGAGCACACAAGCAGGAGAGGGACAGAGAAAGAAGGAGAGAGAGGATCTGAAGTGGGCTCCACGTGGTCAGCAGAAAGCCCAAAGCGGGGCTTGAACCCACAAACTGTGAGATCATAACCTGAACCGAAGTCCGACGCTCAACCGACTGAGCCTCCAGGTGCCCTGTGAATGTGACTGTATTTCGAGACAGACTTAAAGAGGTAATTAAAACAAAATGAGGTCATGTGGATGGGCCCTAGGCCAATAGGACCGGTGCCCTTGTAAGAAGAAGAGGCTGGGACACAGACACGCTGACTGCAGACCATGTGAGGACACAGGGAGCAGTGGGTCATCTACAAGGCCGGTAGAGAAGCCTCAGGAGATATCAACCTGCCGACACCTTGATCTTGAACTTCCAGCCTCCAGAAGGTAACACAGTAAACTCTGTTGTATAAACCACCCAGCGTGTGGTACTTTGTCCTCGTGGCCCTAGGAAACAAAAAGAGCCCCCAGAATCCCCCTTTTTTTTAATGTTTTATTTATTTCTAGGAGAGAGAGAGAGAGACAGCGTGAGCAGGGGAGGGTCAGAGAGAGAGGGAGTCACAGACTGAAACAGGCTCCAGCCTCTGAGCTGGCAGTCAGCACAGAGCCCGACGTGGGGCACGAACCCACGAACCGCGAGATCATGACCTAAGCAAAAGTCGGACGCTTAACCGACTAAGCCACCCAGGCGCCCCAGAATCCCCCCCTTTTGGGACTACTCTCAGTCAAGGTTTCCTTCATTTTAGATCCCAATTCGGCTCAATTTGGGCTCTGTTTATAAGGCTCTCTGTAAAAAGCTCAGTTTTCTGAGGGAATCAATAGTCAGAATGGACTTTCTCACGAAACGCCTTTTATTTTCCAGTAAAGAGGACATTCAGTAACAATCAGATGTTGCCCTTTGTGTTCAGCCTCTGTGTTGAGGAGGGGACCCCCTCAGCCCAGGACTCCAGCACCCTGCCACCCCCACCCCCCTCAGGAAACACCGACAAAAGAGGCTAGTCTGCAGGGCACTCTGTGGCTCTAACCGCATCACCGCTTTTCTCCAGCCAGGCTGGCTGCCTACACTCTTTCTGCCCAAGGTGACTTGACAGTGACGACAATGGATTTCAGTGTCCCTGTCCTCATTAGGGGACCTGAGAAGGCTTCCTCCATTCTCTCAGAGGTGTTGGGTAGCCGCTGGTGTGCAGATTTTCCTAACGACACGATGTAAAACACGAAGACAAAGAACATCCCGCATCTCCTGGCATCCACTCGCTCTGATCTACTTGAAGTAGCTTTCGTACAACCGCCTCCTACGCTTTAGGGTACGAGTCTCTCTTGGTGGTGGTTTTCAGAACCCATACGTTCACGGGGGAAGGAAACATTGTAGTAGGCATATGGCCAACGGCTATCCCCCGACCCACCACTTCTGTGGGATCCCCCCCACCCTTCTTGGCACATCCGTTTCCTTCATTTCTTCCTGAATCAGAGGAAAGAGAGATTTGCTGTTCTTTTGCATTTTTCTCTTTTAAAAAGTTGAGGTAAAATACCACACAGAACATAAGAATTTACCATCTTAAGTGGGCTGTTCAGTGGTATTAAATACATTCATAATGTGCAATTGTCACCATTATCCATCTCCAGAGCTCTTTCACCTTGTAAAACTGAAATGCTGTCCCAATAAACACCAACTCCCCATATTCCTTCCCCCAGCCCCCAGCAGCTACCATTATATTTTCTGTTTATGATTTAGATTCCTCTAAGCGCGTCACAGAAGTAGAATCACATGGTATTTGCCTTTTTGTGATGGGCTGATTTCACTCGGTGTAATGTCCTCAAGTTTCATCTACGTTGGAGGTGTCAGACGTCCTTCTTTGTTAAGGCTGAATAATATGCCACCTTACGTATATACCATGTTTTGCTCATCCATTCATCAGCTGATGGTCACATGGGTTGCCTGCACATTTTATCTGTTGCGAATACTGCTGCTATGAACGTGGACGTACAAATACCTCTTTGAGACTCTGATTTCAGTTCTTTGGGTTCACACGCAGAAGTAGAATTGCTGGATCATATGGTAGGTCTATTCTTAACTTAAAAATGTTTATTTATTTTTCAGAGAGAGAGAGAGAGAGAGACAGAGTGTGAGTAGAAGAGGGTAGAGAAAGAGAGGGAGACACAGAACCTAAAGCAGCTCCAGGCCCTGAGCTGTCAGCACAGAGCCTGATGCGGGGCTCGAACTCACGAACCGCGAGATCATGACCTGAGGCAAAGTCAGATGCTTAACTGACTGAGCTTCCCAGGTGCCCCTTTAACTTTCTTTGGTAATTTTTTCAATGTTTATTCATTATTGAGAGAAAGAGAGAGAGAGAGGGAAAGAGAGAGAGAGAAAGTGTGAGCAGGGGAGGGACAGACAGACAGACAGACAGAATCTAAAACTGGCTCCAGGCTCTGAGCTGTTAGCACAGAGCCAGACACAGGGCTTGAACCCACAAACAGTGAGCTTATGACCTGAGCCGAAGTCAGACGCCCAACCGACTGAGTCACCCAGGTACCTCGTAGTTGGCATTTTTCTAACCCTAAGTGATGTAGAGCATCTTTTCATGTGCTTATTGGCCATTTGTATATCTTCCGAGAAACGTCTGTTCAAGTCCTTTCTCCAAGCTGTTTGTGGTTTTGATTCTTGGATTTTAGGAGCTCTCTACGTATTCCAGATATTAATTCCTCATCAGACTTATGATTTATAAATATTTTCTCCCGTTCTCTGGAGAATCTTTTTACTCTGTTGATAGTGTCTTTTGATGCACAAAGTTAAACATTTTTCCTGAAGTCTATTCTTTCTCTTGTTAACCCGAGACTTTGGTGTCCTGTCCAAGAAATCACAGCCAAAACCAGTGTTGTGAAGCTTCTCCATTTTGCCTGCACATCAGTTTCTGTCCTTCCCTGTGTCTTCCTTGACTCCCTTAAGCATCTTCAAGACAAGTGGTTTTTAGGTCTTTGTCTAGTATGTTTGCCTTTAGGTGTATTTCAGGGTCAGTTTCTGTCGGATATTCTTTTCCCTTGAAAGGACTCTACTATACTGTCTCATTTCTTTGTGTGCCTTCTGATTTCTTTTTTTCTTTTTTTGTTTTTTTTCTTGATCACTGGAAATTTAAATCTAATATGTGGTAACTCTGGAAATCAACCCGATTTGCTGGTGTTTTTTGTTTTTACTGGGTTTTTTTTCTTAATTGTTGGAGGCTGATTGTGCCAAGGACCAACCTGAGGCATAAATTAATGTTTTGTCAGGTCTTTTCTGGGTCTTTCCCTGGACACACCTGGTCACGTTCTAATTTTCTCTGTATATCAGTTGTTTCTGAATTTCCTTGCCTTTAATGTCTGGATTCTGAAAAGGGAAAAAGTGAAAATTCAAGGTGGGGTATGGAGAGTCTGCCATTTAAATCTCTTAAAGTCACTTCAACTGGAGGGGGCTGGGCTTGCAGGGCTGGGCAGGTGCCACCATGTGTCTGCCTGCCTCTGTGTCTACATTCTGATCAGAGCACAGAGTCCAGCGCTTGGAGGAAGGGTCCTTTATGCCCCCCCTTGTCTCCCCAACTTGTGTGGAGGCACACACGCTTTGACCATGGACTCCACACTGCTACTTCATGACTTAAAGTTTAAAAAAAATTTTTTTTTAAAGTTCATTCATTTATTTTGAGAGAGAGAGTGAGGCAGGGGCAGAGAGAGGGGCAGAGAGAATTCCAAGCAGGTTCCATGCTGTCTGCACAGAATCCAAAGCGGGGTTTGAACCCACAAACTGTGAGATCATGACCTGAGCTGAAATCAAGACTTGGACATTTAACTGACTGAGCCACCCAGGTACCCCTATGACTTAAAGGTTTTTAAAATCATATGGGGTTTTACAGCTAGGACGTCCCCATTCATGGGCAGCATCCTCCATCACTGTTCAGGAAGCATCCAGCTTAGCCCAGACAGAGAGAGATGACGCCTGGCTGTTCCACGCAGGTGTGCCAGGGCGCACCTGGGGGATACGGTGTGCAGATGGGAGGGCGGTGGGGAGAGAACATGGCTGTGCGCCAGCTGCCTTGACTTCAAAACCGGGACTGCCACCTACTAGCTGTGTGGCTATGACGCGTCATGTCGCCTCTCCAAGCCTCAGTTTCCTCATTTGTAAAACTAGGGAAGATACCAGTACCCACTTCCTAGGGAAGCCCCCGGCAGGTCGTGAAATCCACAAAAGCATTTGTTGGAGAGCAGGAACGGTCAGCCCTTGTCTTAGTAATCCAGAAAAGCAACGGCGTTCACACATCAAAAGTAGCAGTTTTGCAGAATTGTGAACGATATGCAAAAGCTCTTGAGAAAAGGTTAAGTGAAAGTTAGACACAGACTACATCAACCCTTCTGTAAAGATGCTTATACATTTGCGTAGGTAAAAAGACGGGAGAGAAATACATTGAAATGAGGGATTATAGGTGAATTTTGATGATCTGCTTTGTATTATTTGGTGTCTTCAAATTTTTCTCCAGTGAGCACAGGATTACTCTTATAATCTTTAAAACGTGTTTTATGGAAACAAAAGACTCAGTATGACTCTGTGACTCAGCTGTGAAGGCTGCCAGGAAAGCTCGCGCCGACTTCGGCCGCGTCAGTGGGAATCCGGGGTCCAGAACCTCAAACGGGACTGCAGGGTTCGGCTCTGGCGTTTTGTTTAGCCCTGGGCAGAGGTAACCACACGGCCCTTAAATGTCACGGCTGAACAAAATGTGGCAAGTGTGTGAAGGGCTCAAAATCTAGAGGGAAACGGGGCTGAACAAATAGTGACAGCAGATCAGGCGACGCAGGGGAGCCCCTGCCCTCTGGGGACACGAGGGAGAGAGAAGCGAGGGAGACGGACATGGGGGAGAGGAGGCAGGGGGACAGATACAGGGAGGGAGAGGGGTATCAGATTGGGGAGGGGGCTTGTGTTGAGCCCATCCAACCTGAGGGCTTAGCCACTGCCTTTCTCGTGACCGATGGCTGGCGTGTACGTCTGGACGCTGTCCATCCCCGACTCAACCCAGACACTGAGTCCAAACCACACCGTTCTTGTAGACCCTGCACATTGCCCCGCGGCCCTTGGCTCTGGCCAACAGGTGTCTTTCCCAGAGTTTTGCAGACTGGCACCGGGGACAGAGTCCCCAGCCAGGGCCTGCAGCCCCCTTGGGGGTTGATCCCTGCATGTGGAGAGGCCCCTCCGGATGAGGGTGACCACAGAGGGCTCAGGCATGAGGCTGGGCCTCCGGCTCTGGCAACGCTCCAGTCCTGGGTCCGGGGGCGCTTGGAGCCGAGCAGATCCGTCCCTCTCCGCACTTACACTGGCTGTTGTCCTTACCCTGCTCCGAATATGCCATGTCTCTCCTCTGGGTCTCCGCTCAGGCTGTTGCCCTCTGGGTCCTTCCATCCCTGCCCGGCCCGCTCTGCCCTGTCAGTTAGACTCAGACTCTCCGCCAGACCCTCCTTCACCGCCAGCTGCACCCCTACCATATCCAAGTACCCAGAGAGGAAGATTCTCTGCATTTCCACCACGATTTCCAGTCATTTCCTCAGAAATCAGTGCTTCCCACTAAGCCACGGGTGTGTCAAGGGCCGGGGCCTCAGTAGTGTGGTTTAGAGCCAGGGAGCCACAGTTCTCGGCAAATATCAAAGGAACCCCCGGGGTTTGTGAAGGAAGGAAAGGTTACTGAGCGCTGGCTGGCTGGGCTGCTGTGTGGACGGGCAGGCTGTGAGTACTGGTACCAGGGTTAACGCTCTGCAGGGGCTTTGCTGTCCTGAGTGGGAGGCTTTTCTCCAGGCCAGGAGGACATTATCCTTAGGAGTAAAAGCTGTCTTATCTCTGAAGAAGTCTCTCAACCTGGGACCCCTTGTCCTGCCCGAGGACAGCTCGCTGCAGTACAGAAATGAGAGATCTTTCCCGTCATTGAGCTGGAAATATCAGAGCCCAGTGGAAATTCATCATCAATTAAGTACATGCTCTGTTCCAGCCCTGGGAGGGGTGCCCTGGGGTGTAAAAATGAGCCCTGAGCTTCAGTCTAGCGAGGCAGTCAATGAAAATGGCGCCAAGTGGAGAGTGGCTGGGCAAGCACAGGCTGCCAGTGGGGCAGAGAGCAGGAAGAGACAGTAGGAGACACAAAAGGCCAGAGCCTTTGGTCCTGCTGGAAAAGAAGAAGAACAATACCTACCTGTGCTAGTCAGCTATTAGCAGAATAATGCTGTGTAACAAATAGTCCTCACACTCAGTGACTGATAGCAGAACCCATCTTTATTCTCAAACTCAAGGGTCTCAGATGACTATAGCTCATCACCCTGGCTGATCCAGGGTGGGCTGTAGGGGGGCTGGGTTTGAACTGAGTTCAGGCGTGATCCACCTGCCTGTTCTGGGGCACAGGCTGAAGGCTTTCCAGAGGAAGCCCTTCTTACCCCGGGGTTCTGGAGAGCAAGCAAGGAGCCACACCGTGCCAGCATATTTAATGTTTCTGTTTCTGTTCTGTCCACTAACATTCCATTGGCCAAAGGAAGTCTTGTGGTCAAGTTCAGCTTCAGTGGAATGGGGAAGCACATCCTGGAGGAGCGAGAATATTTGCTGAATAATTAATTACCCAGCTATGGCCACTGCCTCAGAGAGCTGCTCTAGGACGAGAGGTGGGAGCGCCAGCCTGAGCATGTGGTAGTGGGTGCTCGTTAGGTGCCAGCCATTATCGGGGGGATGCAAGGACAGGCCATATCCTGAATGTCTTGATAAATCATGTTCAAGATTTTCGTGTTTGGATTTTTCCCCGAGAGAAGTGGGGAGCTATTGAGGCTTTGATCACGAGGATGACACGGTTGGATTGAGATTTTACAGGGATCCCTCTGGAAGCACAGTGGAGTCTGGGCTGGAGGAAGTGAGGCTGGGGCACACCTCAGGCCCAGGATGAGGAGCAGGGAGGCATCATGGGAAAGGGAAGGCGCCATGAATTCCTGAAACATTAAAAACGTGGTCTATGGGACAACGAGATGGAGTGCGGAGGGGAGGGAGGTGCTCAGGACAGCTTCCTGGCTCTTGGCTTGGGTGACAGGGACATGATAATGAGATTCTCCAGTTGGGGAGCACAGAAGGAGCAGGTGCATGGGGGGTGGAGGAGGGGAGGGGCGAGCTGGCTTGGACATGTTGGATGTGAGATTCTTGTAGACATGCAGTTCTTGGAGTTTAGGAGGAGACTGCGGACATGGGGCCTGTGCATCTGGGAGTCATGTCAGCTACACTAGGCAGTGAGGGAGTCTTAGTCACCCCAGTTTCCAGGGGCTGGAAAATATGCTGAGTTGGTATAAAGGAGTTTTCAGTGGCATACAATAGTATGTGGCCGATGCTGCTAGATCCTTTCAGCTCTCTGTTCTCACGTTCTTCTCCCAAACTGAACCCTGAAATTGTTTGGAGGCAGCAATGCTCAGGTAAAAGGCTCCAGTCACCAACCTCCCTATCTAGCCAATGAGTTGTAAGTAGTAGAAGTAATGTCTCTGAATTCTGGGAAAGTTCCTTAGAACATAGGGCCATACCTTTCTCTTCCTTTCTCTATTCTGACTACCCTGGTAGTCAGATGCGATGGCTGGAGCTCTGGCAGCCGCTTTGCACTAGGAAGCAGAGAGCCATCTCCTGGGTGGCTGGGGTGAAGAGAAGAGTCTGCTTTTCCAACACCTTCCTGGAGATCCTATACCAGCCCTGGACGGCTTTTTTACCTAGAAACAAATAAACCCTCTCTTGTGATGCCACTGCCATTTTTTTTCCTGTTAAACTCAGCTGAACTTAGTCCTAATGAAAACATTGTGATTCTGCGGTATGTGGTCAAGCTACAGCTTTGCACCCCCTCGGCTGCCTTCATCTCTGCGGGATTGACAGGGACGCTCAAACGCTGCGGAGCTAACGGCGAAGGCGTGCTGCGCCACCTGGTGGACGCATAGCGCGCGGCATCTCTTTCCACGAAGGCACACCGCATAGCTAAGAATTGGGATGCTTTCTTTCCAGGCTGTGTGGCTTCTGCCCGCAGCGATCTGCACCCCAACTTGCTAATTTGATCTCAGCCCCAAGTCTTCGTGTTGCTGGCGACAAAGTGAGGGCTCCAGGAGTCCTGGATGTCGGTGGACCTCCGGGAAGTCCAGGACTGAATTCCTGACTGCCGTGAGTCTGTCTGCTCAGGTGTGTTCTCAGACCCGGCTGGGGACTGTGTCCAGCTAGGCCTGCTGGCAGTGCTCCCCGCCCGCCGCCAGGCTGAGGACCTCTGTACTAAATAAAGGGTTCCATGTGACCTCCCATTCTGCAGACTCTGGTCTCAGAGCAATAGTTAAAGCAGGAGAGAGGGAGGGCGATGACTCACTGACTCACGGAGCAGGAAATGAACACCAAGGGAGCCTAACCTGGCAGCAGGACTGGGACAAATAGATTTGTGGCCGTTTGAGCTGCTGGCGAAGGGGGCTCCTGCGGGCGAGCTTATTCATGCTTCCTTCCGCTGACCGCCGGTGCAGACCCGAAACGGCCAACACTGTCGAGAGTCGAGTTCAAACTGGAAAAAAAAAAATCTTGGAGTTTCAGGAATTCTGGTGATTTGGTGGCACCTGGGTGCGCGGCACCTAGGTTTACTCCCGATCCGCCACTGGATCCTGTGCGACCCGGTGTCTGCCTCCTTCCTCTGGGCTCCTCTGGATACACAGGGAGGCCAGAACTCCTTCCAGCCCTGAAGTGGTGCTGTAACGGGCGCCTTTGTGATGGACGTGGCGTTAGGTCATTTCTCCAGCTTTTACCCCAGAGTGGCCCGTGGGTGGGGAGGCGGGTGCCGCGTGGGCAGTGGTGGAATTCATCAGATCGGGGCACATCCTTGGTTTTCCCTGGTGGGGCCTGTAAGGCTGGAGTGCGGTGGGGAGGGGAGGAGAGGGTAGAAAGAGCGGCCCAGGGTCAAGGGCAGCAGCATGGTGGATGTTAAGAAAATTGAGCTGGCTGGGGCCCCTGGGTGGCTCAGTTCATTGAGCCTCTGACTTTGGCTCAGGTCCTGATCTCCTGGATCGTGGTTTGTGAGTTCGAGCCCCCATCCAGCTGGCTGCTGTCAGCCTGTGAGCACAAAGCCTGCTTTGGATCCTCTGTCCTCCTCTCTCTGCCCCTCCCCCGCTTGCAGTCTCTCAAAAATAAACAACAAAAAAAGAAGATAGAGCTGGAAGAAGAAATGAGATCAGGGTGGGGGAGGCAGGAAACACACCCCCAGTCCAGAAGCTGTGTGCCTCAGGGGCTTGGACTCAGCCCGGCATCTCGGGTCTCCCAGGTTGTGGGACTTCAGCAGACTCGTGGGCGTGTGTTGGCAGAGCGGGGGCCAGGCCAGGCCCTGAACCTGCCCTGAACCTGCCCTGGGTCCCTGGGGTTAGAGTCCAACTTCCCATGATCAGGGTCCAGACAACCAGGAAGCTCCTGCTACCTCTTTATCCTTTTTATTCTTAAAAACACAGCAATAAGAATATTCTTAAAGGCATCCTAGTACCGTTGGCTCGGAAGCAAGGGTTTCTATGCCCGCTCCCCCTCCACCAGACCCCCCAAAGCTGAGGCTGCCTTCCCCGAAAGGCCTCCAAGCGCAACAGGTTCTTGTTTCTCTAAATTGTCCAGCTTCCTCTTCGTTATGTAAAGCAACCAAATTCACTCCAAGCTTTCTCTATTTGCATCTCCACCTGGGAGCCGGGCAGCCACGAACACATCATTGTCTTGTGCGGGGGCTGAGGAGGGGGGAGGGGGTGTAAGTGGATGTGCTTTTCTCTCTTTTCCCTGGGTGGGATCTTTGTAGCTTGTGGGATCTTTGTAGCTTTTGCAGAGAAGGTTGGGGGCGGGGTGGGGGTGTCTCTTCCCACTCAGAGCCCAGCCCTGTGCTTCTCCTTCTGCTGTTGCTTTCCCGCTCTGACAGCTCTGCCAAGCCTGGCACAGGGGTGCCCACCAGCGCTTCTTTCCAGGAAGCGCTGGGATTTCGGCCCTGTCTTGGGGGAAAAATGCACAGGACCAGTCCTATTTCCCTATTCCCAGTGTGATAGCCTCTGGCAAGTATGCGTGGATGGAGGTGTGTGTAACCAGGGTCCCCCTCCTGGGTACGTCCGCCATGCCCCCACCCCTGTAACCAAACACACACAGATGTCTGGGCAGCTCTGAGAGTTTCCCTGTCGCTGACCCTGTATTCTGGGGTCTGTGAGCTGCCAGGGCCTGGGGCCAACCTGACCACACGGAGGCAAATTATAGGACGTGCTCATGATCTGGGTAGAACTATCTGCTTACATCAAAGGATGTGGTCAGGGCTCCTCCTTGGGGAGACTCATCCCAAGGACCACTGAGTGGATGTGCCTTTCGGTCCAGATGACCCTGGCGCTATCTGACCCCCACTGGTCCTGTTTCCTAGGCATTGCTGCCTCCAAAGAATTGCGAGTGGGATTGGGAGGGGCACAGAGAGAGGGGGAGACACAGAATCCGAAGCAGGCTCCAGGCTCTGAGCTGTCAGTGCAGAGCCCGACGTGGGGCTCAAACTCCTGGGCCGTGAGGTTGTGACTTGAGTTGAAGTCAGAGGCTTACCTGACTGAGGCTCCAAACCCCTCCTTCCTCAATTTTAAAAATGACTGAGAAAAACTTTGTTGATTTTAAATATTGTATCAGTTGTTATAAAAGAGCTTTGTCCAAATCCTAGAATATTTTTGGCCTCTTTCATCTTTTTACTGCCATGCAAATCAAAGCTTCCCGGATTCCCAGAATATTAAGCACAATGCATGTTTGTTTGCTTAATTAAACATCCCTTGGGCACCAGGGAACCCAGATTCATGTTGCCAGGACCACAGCCATGCCTTCCCACCAGATGCCCGGGGTAGGATCAGGCAACCGGGGCGATATGGCAAAGGAGAGCAAGACCACACTAATGTTGAGCTGGGGTGGGCCCCCAAGCCTAGTGGGTGAGCCCATGCAGCTTCCCTTTATGGGAGACTACAGCAGATAAGGGAGGTGGGGGGCTGTTCTGGGGGCCCCTCCAAAGCCCAAACTCAAGTCTCAGATCTTCCCACCAGAGAGGTGCTCAGCAGGGAGAGGAGAGAATGATGGCTGCCCCTCCCCTGCCTTTGGATGGATGGTGAAGACCAGGAATGGGCCGGGGGTGGGGGGTGGGGTAGCTCCCAGCTCCTCATTCAGAGTCGTGATGGGGAGGGAAGAGAGAACCACATCCGTGGGCTGATTACATTCCCCAGGTCTCTTTGGGATCAGAGGACAAAGTCTGGGGACAGGTAGGGACCGGCGACGAAGCAGGCTGCCCTCTCCATCAGTTCCATCAATGAGCAGTAAGAGTCTCTCCCGTTTCCCCTCCCTTTCTCTTTTAAAATTTGGATTTTAATGGTTTCGAATGGGTTGTATAGTCTCAAGATTAAAAAATAAAAACTAGTCAGCAGGGGCGCCTGGGGAGCTTAGTTGATTAAGTGTCCGACTTCAGCTCAGGTCGTGATCTCACGGTCAGTGAGTTCGAGCCCCGTGTCGGGCTCTGTGCTGACAGCTCGGAGCCTGGAGCTGCTTCGGATTCTGTGTCTCCCTCTCTGCCCCTCCCCTGCTTGCCAGAGCTCTCTCTGTCTCTCTCAAAACTAGACATCAACAACAACACAACAACAAATCAGCACGGAAGAGAAGGCAGCCTGGCGGCCGCTGTGTGCATACTTCCTGCTCTCCCTGGGGTTTGCAGGGCCTGGAGGAACCCAGAGAGGGACCTGCCCCTCCATTGCCCCGCCCTCCCCGTCCTTCCCTCTCCTCGCCTCCTCTCTCCCCTCCCCACAGGCTTTCCACTCAACAACAACAACAAAACCCCACAAAAGCCCAACAACAATATGGAAATGTGTGCATCGAAGGCTCCGGCTTCACCCACTGGCCTCATCTATTCTATTTCTCCCCGTTGCCTTCAGATGCTACTGTCTGAATGTGTGTCCCTCACCCCCCCCCACCCCCCAACTCATATACTGAAATTCTAACACTGTGATTGCATCAGGACTTGGGACCATGGGGAGGTGCTTAGGTCAGGAGGGTGGAGCCTTCGTGAATGGGATCAGTGTTTTCCTAAAGGCAACTCCAGGGGGGTCCCTTCCCTTCCTCCGAGTGAGGATACACATCCAGAAATCAAATCTGCAGCCCAGAGGAGGACCCTCCCCTGCCTGTGCTGGCTCCCTGATCTTGGACTTCAGCCTCCAGAACTGCGAGCCATAAACTTGGGCTGTTTACGAGCACCCACTCGGTGGCATTTTGCTACACACTAATGGTATGTGACAGGCAACCAATTTCATTAGTATCTTCTTGCCTGTCTTTCTAGGGCATATATGTGTCCTGAAGACCTTTCCCCACCGGAGCAGAGAATGTCTTCACCCATCCATGTCTTCACAATCACCTGGAATTGCATCGTGTGGTTGTAGCACTGTTTATTAGACTTTCGGGATCTCTCTTGTAGATGGGTATTTGGGCTGCTTCTAGACTTTGCTATCACGAACGCTACGTGGTGAATCAGGCATGCGCGTGTTCCTCCCCTCCACCCCACCTCCCCCCCCGTGTTTGTAGGTAAATCTCTGAGTTAAAGCCCTAGGAGTTGGGTCAGAGTGTCACAGGGTAAAGTGCTTTCTGTAGTGTCCTCCTTGGCTGTACCACTTTGCATGCCACCAGCGACACCCCCTGCAGACTTTCAAGACGCCGCTGTCCGTCTGTTCTTTAAACCCAATCTGTTAGGTACACCTAGTATTTCAGTGAGTGTCAGTTGCCCTAGTAAAGGAGGTCTTTTCTAGGGTGCAGTGGACCGAGGTGAAGGGAGGTCAAGGCCACTTGCTTTGTCATCTGAGTGTGTCTCCGGGGCATGGCTGGCTGTGTGGCCTCGCCCTCTGTGCCTCCGCAAGAAGCAGCACACGGAGCTGAGCCCTGGGGGTTTATTGCCTGCCCCTGGGGGGGCATTTGGGCTTCTAGGTGGGGTGAGCTGGGGTCCTTCACACAGGCCTGTAGGTTCCGTTATAACTAAAAGGGTCAGGCATCAAGCAGTTGCCCTCCTCCTCAGGGATCCAGCGCTGGACGTAGTTGGGGCCACTGCCCCGAGGCCACACGATCACGGTGTCTCTGGACGCCAGGGACGGGTCCTCATCGAAGAAGTTGAAAGGCCGGAGCAGGAAGCCCACGGAGTTCCCCGGTGTGGCAGTGTTAGGGATGTCCTCTGAGTGCGGGATGTGCAGGAAGCCCACTGTGACCCAGGCTACCAAGTCCTGTGGGAGAGAGGAGGGGGTGTGGGCAGTGCAGGGGGGCTCAGAGAGGGGAGGGGTGGGCAGTGCGGGGGAGGCTGAGAGAGAGGGAGGGGTGGGCAGTGCAGGGGGCTCAGAGAGGGGGAGGGGTGGGCAGTGCAGGGGGCTCAGGAGGGGGGAGGGGTGGGCAGTGCGGGGGAGGCTGAGAGAGGGAGGGGTGGGCAGTGCGGGAGGCTCAGAGAGAGGGAGGGGTGGGCAGTGCAGGGGGGGCTCCAGAGGGGAGGGGTGGGCAGTGCGGGGGAGGCTGAGAGAGGGGAGGGGTGGGCAGTGCAGGGGAGGCTCAGAGAGGAGAGGGGTGGGCAGCCCCCTCAGGCCACTAAAGGGAAGAGCACTGAGCTTGCCCTCCACACGGTGAGTGGCCGCTGTCCATCCTGGGACCAGGCACTGATCTGGTCTCGGGTTAGGGCTCGAGGAAGGTAGGGCCAGTACCTCATTTTCGATGTTCTCATTGTTTTGAAGAAACTCCTCAAAGACCACGGGTGGGTCCCAGGGGTCGTTCTGGTTATAGATGCTGCTGCTGCACACTTCTGTTTCCCGGTACTTGGTCACCGCCAGGGGGTACCTGCCCAGAGGAGATGCCAGGTGGCTCTGGGCACCAGGGAGCCTCCCAGCCTTTCGGGGAACATCTTCAGGGTCAACGATGGGGAAAGTTACTGCCTTCCCCCAAATGTGAGATCATCTCCTGGGCATCAGCCAGACTGACTATCTACTGAGCCTCCCGCCCTCTGCAGGGCCCTCCACACCTCCCCCTCCCCAAACACACACGTGCTCACAGGCCCAGAGATACCAGCACGCGGACTCAGACTCTCGCAGATGCACACAGACATTTGAACACTGAGAGGAGCCTGGGGCCCTTCTCTGCCTCCCAGGCCTCCCTTACCTGGCCCAGGTGACAGCCTGCTCCTCCTGCCAGCCCGGGGGCAGCACCTGGTCGGCCATGGAGTGGATCTGAAGTCGGTAGCTCCGCTTATGGCCCCAGCGGTTCTCCTTGGGGCTGACAAAGAGCAGGTACTTGGGCAGAGGCTGTCGGAAGCGAAAGGCCGCCTGGCGCTCCCGGCGGTAACTCGTCTGCTCCAGGGTCGGCTGCACCAGGTGGTGTCTGGGGCTCCAGGGATTGGTGATGTTTTCTAGCTTCATCTGCAGGGTCTGGAAGCTATTCTTCGTGCCTACAGGTGTGCAGGAAGAAGGAGAATGAGAATCAAGCCCCCCTGACTGGAAATACCCTCGTTCTGTTATGGCATCTCCAGCCCAGACCCCCTGCAAGACAACCCACGAGGAGAGGAGCACAGGGGATGTTGGGGGTGTACATTGAGCGCTGTAGGGGTAGAAGGAAGGGATTAAAACCAAGAAACAATGGAGGAGCAAGAAGATGACTCCGAGTCAGGCCTGTTCTGATAGTGACTTGATGTCGGGTCAAGTGTGTCATCATGGCCCTGCCATATTCTATGGGGACATCATCAGTCCAGGAGATGGGGAGTCAGGGTGCTGGGCAGTGGCGTTTCTTACACTCCTAGGCATTGTCTCAATCCTAACCATCTGCAAGCACACCTTTCTGCCTAATCCATCTCTTTAGGGGCCACCGCAGCCCCCACCCCACCCTGGGGAAAGGCGGGGTCCCACTGCACCACCCAGGGCCACATTCACTGCTTTTCAGGGGCACACAGATTTCTAGCACTGCAGTGTTCAGAGAAGCAGGCCAGGGAAAAGCTCTTGATTTTATGATGCAAATGTTTGGCTGAGAGGGTCTTTCCAGAGCCCAAGTCCTACCCGCCACATCCAAGTCAACGCGGTAGTGCACTAAGTGGGTGTGCATGTTGCCAAGCAGGTGCGTGTGCAAGCGCGTCCCGTGGCGCAATCCCCCCGCGGTGTAGAAGGTGGCGTGGACGTAGCCGGTGGCGTGCATCTTGGCCTCCATCACCCCGTTGGGGTAGAAGATGAAGTCCCAGATGTAGTCATAGTTGTAGACTGTGGACGTTGTCCGTAGCACCAGCACCTGGCCCTGTAGCCCTGCATAGAAGTTGAAGCCACTGCTGAAGTTGGAATTGAAGTGTCGCCTGAGGGGCACTCCTGTGGGCATCTCAAAGACACAGACGGCTCGGGGGTAGTGCACGGGGACATCGGCATCATAGTAGTGGAGGGCATCTAGGAAGGTGGCGGTGTCCGGGCAGTCGATGCCAGGGGCTAACTCATGAGTGACGCTGCCCAGGCCCCAGCCCACGTCGATGTACTTGGTCTGCATGCCCGCCGGCGTGTGTCCTCCGTACAGCGCCACCGCCTCCTGCACGCTCACCTCGTAGGCTATGCGCTCGCACCCGAAGTGCACGTTCAGGATCTGGAGCCCCGAGGAGGAGCGCAGCCTGTACGAGAAGCTCCAGCCGCCATAGTGCACCGTGTGGCCCTCCAGCCGGTAGCGGGGACCTTGGGGCTGGACCAGGCGGGGGCCAGTCACGTTGATGGGGGTGGGGAAGTGCCCACGTGGCTTGTAGGAGGAGAAGAGGGGTGGTTCCTCTGTGCTCTCCTCGTCCTTGCCCTTGGGCCATGGGTCCTCCAGAACCACCGCGTCCACCTCTCCGTCCTTGTACTTCTGGGCCAGCTCTTCAGGGCTCCGGTAGAACTTCCCATTATACCAGACCTGCTCCACCGTCCAGTCCTGGGCGTTGGTGCTGCCATGGTCTATGAGGAGCTCCAGCCCAGTGGGGTGCAAGAAGTAGCCTTCTACAAAGCGCTGCAAGATAAACCAGGAGCGGCGCTGGCCAGAGGCCAAGCCCCGAGGCGCCACATCTGTGAAAGTCAGGCATCTGGAGTGACAATCTTGGAAGGAGAAGCCTGTGGTATCAAGAAAAAATTGGTGCAGGGGCTTCGTGGTCTTTTGCAGGATGTGGCCCAGGAGGGAGTACTCCGCCAAGGTGATGGGCCTGGAGTTCCAGGTGGCCTGGTGCCCAGGCTTGGGGGGCAGCTCTCTCATGTAGTAGGGCCAAGGCAGGGGCCCCACAGCGAACTCGGTGACATTGGGGTGCTCCTGGGCTCCGAAGAAGATGATGGCGCGTGCCTCTCGAGCAGGAGGCCTTCCACCTTTATCCAGGAACTTCAGTATGTGTTGCTTCTTGGGCAACAGCATCTCAATGAGGAACACGGAGTTCTTGGCCATGTTTGGGGTTCGGGAAGGCTCCAGCCTCAGCTCCCTACGGGACCAGAGGAAGTTGTGCACCGCCTTCAGCTCCTGGGCACTCAGGTCCTCGAACACCCTGGCCTTGTGGTGCACGGTCCGTGGGGTGCACTTGGCCGTGGCCACTGTCTGCAGCACCAGCATGGCGGCGACTGCCCAGCCAAGGGCCAGGCTCCCTCGCTGCATGGCTCTGGAACAGAGTAGTAGAGATGAACTTAGTTGGGGCGCCTGGGTGGCTTAGTCGGTTAAGCGTCCGACTTTCGCTTGGGTCATGATCTCGCGGTTCGTGGGTTCGAGCCCCGCGTCGGGCTCTGTGCTGACTGCAAGCTCAGAGCCTGGAGCCTGTTTCAGTCTGTGACTCCCTCTCTCTCTGACTCTCCCCTGCTCACGCTGTCTCTCTCTCTCTCTCTCCTAGAAATAAATAAAAATATTAAAAAAAAAAAAGAGATGAACTTAGTTGTTTTATGGGAGGAAGTGAATTTCCACTAGGCTGGAACCTTGCACGGCGATGTCCCTTGGCCGAGTGGTTTTCCTGCAGACTCAGCTCCCTCCCTCACCCACCTCAGTGGGAGTTAGATCTCCACGGCAGCTGGGGACTCAACGCTGTTCAGATTTGTGCATCCCATTGACTGTAATTCTGCCCTCTCCTTGCTCATTTGCAGACCTCCGAGAGTCCTGTGCATTTTCTCACCTAATAAACTCATTTTGCCCTTTTCTGTGTATTTGCTCAGCAGGGCAGAACCTTGGGCTCTTACCTCTCCACCTTGAGTGCTAATTGTGTCATTGGGTATTGACAGCAAAACTACATTTATGATACAATATGATTTTTTTTATGTAGATACACTTCGAAACTTAGTGTCAAAGTTCAAAGACGCTTAACTGTGATCAGCCTGCCACTACAGCCACCTCTGGTTTTCTTCTCTTTTCCCCTGGCCCTGGTGGTAAGGCCCCGGGGACTCACAGGACCTTGCGCTGCTGGGGCTGCTGGGTGAATTCAAACCCAACAAAATGACATGGGGTGAGCTTGCGATCTGCTATTAAATCTGTCAAGTCTCCTCGCTTATTTTAAAAACTAGATTTTACTTTTTAGAGCAGTTCTAGAATCACAGAAATTGAGCGGAAGATGCAGAGATTTCCCGGGTACCTCCTACCCTACTCATATATAGCTTCCCAATGAACATCCTTCTCCAAAGCGGGTCACTTGCTACCATCTATGAACCCACACTGACACGCCATGGTGATCCAAAGTCCACAGTCGACATTAGGGGTCACTCTTGCTGTTGTACATTCGATGGAGTTTGGCGAGTGCACAATGACACGCATCCATCAGTGTAGTATCGTACACAGCAGTTCTTCTGCCCTAAAAACTCTTTGTGCTCCACCTGTTCGTCCCTCCCCTCCCTCGAACTTGTGGCCACCACTGATTTTTTTTTTACTGTCCCCATAATTTTGCATAGCTTTCACTTAGGGATATGCATTTAAGTTCCTCCATGACTTTTCTCGGTCAGGCTCCCTTTTTTCGTTTCTTTTTTTAAAATAATCTCTTATTTCCAGATTTCTTTCTGCTTTTCTAAAGGAGTAAGATGCAGAGGAGAGCTGTGGTCCTTTTAATCTGAAGTTGGCTGTTCTTTTAGCTTTTACCTTTCCTGGTACAATCTTCTACTCTGACGTCCAAGCAGGCGGCAGGTGAGGTGGACAATGGCAATGAAGCCACATGAGGAGGGAGAATTGGCAGCCAGTGAGAGCCCAGGTGAGGACACCTGAAGCATGCTCTCCTTCCCCACTTCTCACCCCCAGCACCCTGCGAACAGCATCCACGCCCTCTCTGTGCCTTTCCCATCTCGCCCCCGACAGTTTATGCCTGCAGCTGACGGTGCTGTGCCCCGGAGTCATTCCCTCTGGGTTCTTGCCCCTTGCGTTCTGGCTCCTCCACCCCTTGTGTCTGTGTTTCTTCTTCCCCTCTCTCTCCATCCCTTTCTTCCTCTGCTTCCCTCCCCACCCATCACCCCTGCGTGCCTCCCCCTGCACCCGCCATCAGAACGCACCTGTGTGTTCGACTGTGGGCTTGCCTCCGCTGCCAGCCTTTGTCTCTGACTCCTTGAACTTTATGGCTCTCTGGACCCCGCCCTTGAGGGAGGGACGGGGTGAGGCATGGGCTGACCAAGGTGAGGACCTGCCGCTCAGGGGTTCCACAGTTGTCATGGACAGCGGCAGGAGGACGTGTACGGGGCTCTGGCTGCCCAAGGGCTCCTGTTACCCCTTTAAGGAAACAAGTCTGGAAACTCCCCAGTCCTTCACCACTTTAGTGACCAAGGTCCACTTCTGTTTCCCAAACATCACCGTGTCCTAGATCTGTCTCCCTATCATTCCTCCTGCCGCAAGGGACCTTCCATAAGACTTGCGGGCTATCTTCTCTATCTTGAGCTGCGCATGCAATGCCATCATCTGTTAAAGTAGGTGGCAAGTTTCAGAGGTCAAAGATAAAGACCAGGGCAAGTTAACTAGTAAGCAGGCTCGCCCGAAACAGTTATATGGATAAAGGCAGGGGCTGGTAGAGACAGACACCAACACCAACAATAGAGAATTTGACCCACGTGTAGAATAGGGAACCAGAGACAGAACAGCCTGGGAGGAAGAAGCTACTGAGTTAGTCAGGAGGTCTTACTAGCCATCTCTGTGGGGAAAAGAAGGAGGAGCTGCCGGGGACAAGGTCATTCAGGGTGGCCGGGGAACCTGTGAGTGGGAGTGGGGAGCAGCACTCTGGGGCTCAGGTAGATGGTAAGGTAGGTGTGGGCCAAGGAGGGAGCTCCTGGCCAGAGGGAAAGAATAGAATCGGGAATAGTGTGAGGCTTGGAAGGAGAGGTCATTACCCCTCTCACCACCAAGTGTTGCTTTCCTGTTCTTTCATTATTATGTGACTTCTGTATTTCTCGTCATTATCTTCCTGCTACTTGCATTGCAAGTCATTTTGGTATTTACTGGCAGCTAGATGAAGGAAGCAGAAAATAATTAGTCAACCATTACTTGTTTGTCATTCCAGAAGGCCTTTGGTGTCTCCAAGAAAAAGGATTAGCTTTAAATGTTAAAATGATTTATATAATGACTTCTCTTACATCCTTTCTTCTTCATGGATCTGAAGGACTGAGAGCTGGTTAGTGTCCATTATGGGCTCACCAGCACCATGGAGACTTGAGGATGTAGAAAAGATCTGAATAGAGTTATGGAAACAACTTGACATTGAGAAGTGCAGTCTGTTTCCATTCTACAAAGGACATCATAACCAGGATAATGGGGTCAGGACAGATCAGGAAAAGATACTTGTAAAGATTAGAATAGAGAGGCACCACACATAAAAGAATGAAGTTTGACCCTTAGCTCATACCATACACAAAAATTAACTCAAAATGGATCAAAGATGTCATGTAAAAGCCCAAACTATAAAATTCTTAGAAGAAAACATAGGTATAAATCTTCATTATTTGAGTTCTTCTTTAAAAAACTTATTTAATTCATTTATTTTGAGAGACCACAAGAGCAAGCAGGGGTGGGGCAGAGGGAGAGGAAAAGAGAGAATCCCAAGCAGGCTCCATGCTCAATGTGGAGCCCAACGTGGGGCTCAGTCGCACCACTGTGAGATCATGATCTGAGCTGAAATCAAGAGTTGCACCCTTGGGGCACCTGGGTGGCTCAGCTGGTTAAGCATCCAACTTCGGCTCAGGTCATGATCTCATGGTTCGTGGGTTCAAGCCCCGTGTTGGGCTCTGTGCTGACAGCTAGCTCAGAGCCTGGAGCCTGCTTCAGAGTCTATATCTCCCTCTCTCTCTGACCCTACCCTGCTCAGACTGTCTCTCTCTCTTTCTCAGAAATAAATAAAACATTTAAAAAAAAATAAACTTTTTTAAAAAAAAACTTTAAAAAAAAGAAGAGTTGGATGCTTAACTGACTGAGCCACCCAGGTACCCCAGAATAAATCTTCCTGACCTTGGGTTAGGAGGGATTCATAGCCATGGCTCAAAAGCACAAACAACCGAAGAAAAAAAACAGACAAAGTGGACCTCACCAAAATCATAAACTGTTGTATTTCAAAGGACACCATCAAGAAAGTGAAGAAGACAACCAGAGAATGTGAGAAACTATTTGCAAATTATATATCTGATAAAGGAGTTGTCTGTAGAATATGTAAAGAACTCTTACAAATCAATAATCAGAAAACTCAATGAAGAAAATGGGCAAAGGATATGAATATATATTTCTCCAAAGAAGATACACAGATGGCCAAAAATCACTCAAAAAGATGCTCATACATCATTAGTTTTCAAGGAAATGCAAATCAAAGTTGTAGTGAGTTATGACCTCACACCCAGCAGGTCGACTGGAATCAAAAATCCAGAAAACAAGTGTTGGTGAGGATGTGGAGAAAGCAGAACGCTCACGCACTGCTGATGAGAATGTAAATGGAACAGGCACTGTGGAGATTGTTAGCACTTCCTCCAACAACTAAACACAGAGCTACCATCTGATTCAGCAGCTCCACTGCTAGGTAAATACCCAAGGGAAATGAAAACATATGTCCACACAGAAACTTGTAACAGATGTTCATAGCACAGTTACTCATAGCAGCCAAAAGGTGGGAAAAAACCCAGAGGTCCACGGTGTGATGAATGGATAAACAGTGGAATGGTATTTGGCATTAAAAGAGAGTGAAGTCAGGTCAAGATCTCATGTTTTGTGGGTTTGAGCCCCGTGTTGGGCTCTATGCTGATAGTTCGGAGCCTGGAGCCTGCTTTGGATTCTGCGTCTCCTTCTTTCCCTGCCCCTCCCCTGCTCTCTCTCTCTCTCTCTCTCTCCCCCTCTCAAAAATAAATAAAAACATAAAAAAAAAGAAGAAGAGTGAAATATTGATACATGCTACAGTATGGAGAAGTCTTTAAAAATATTATGTTAAATGAAAGAAGGCAGTAGAGAGGACAGGTAGAGGGGAGAGGTAAAGTGGACAGGTGGGGGGGACGGTGGAGGGGACAGGTGGAGGGGACAGGAAGCACCGAAGGCCTCCCACCTGAGGGATGAAGATGAAGAGTAGTTTTGCCGGCAGGCAGGGAGGTGGGGCGTTCACGCCTGACTCTCCCTTTTTGTCTGAAGGACTACCTAGAGTGCATATTAATAGATAAATCACAGGACAGGGGAGCCCAGAATAAAAGTGACATGAGCCATGCCCGATGGTGAGCTCTGCCAGAGTTTGGAAAGAGATGCCCCTCAGAACTGTAAGACCCCCCCAGGTCTAGGGCTCCATGTCCTCCGCACCATATTCCCAGGGCCTCCGTGGCCAAGCACCGCAAACCGGGGGGACTGAAAACCAGAGAATATATTTTTGCTTATGGTTCCGAAGCTTGAAAATCTGAGCTGAAGGCATTGGCAGGCACGGGCTCCCTCTGAAGGCCCTCGGGGAGGTCCCTCCCGGCCGCGTCCAGCTTCTAGTGCTGCCGTCCATCCTTGGTGTGTCTGGTTTCCTTGGCTTGTAGACCCCTCACCCCATCTCTGCCCCCGCTGTCACCTGGTGTTCTCTGTGGTTCTGTGTCTCTGTGTCCCTCCTCTTACGAAGACTCCAGTTACTTAATTAAGGGCCTGCCCTACTTCATCTTAACTATTTACATCTGTAGTGACCCTATTTCCAAATAAGGTCACAGCCCGAGGTTCCGGGAAGGACATGATATTTGGGGGATGCTTCAATTCAGCACAACCTCTTTACATGTCCGCCCTTGTTGATGCCAGTCCATGGCAGGTGAGTGAATTCTGAGCCCTGAGCTCTGCGCTGCCGACCCGAGGGCTCACAGACAGGAGCCTGAGTGGGGTCTTGGGGTGTATGAGGGACTGAGGAGGAGGAGGGTGCTCTGGGCAGGGGTCAGGGAGGAGTGAGGCCTCAAGGCTGAGACTTAGTATGCTCCTGGGACCCTGAGCAGGGTGGAGGTTCGAGGTGGAATGGGGCACAGTGGAGATGTCCCAGGTGGCGTGGACAGGGCGAGAACCACAATGTGCACTCCTGTCAAAATGTGGGGGGTGAGGGGGTGGGAGAAGCCTGAGTGGATGCAGGGGAGACCACTGGGGACAGAGGCACCTTTAGGAATGACCCCAAGAAACCTGGGACAAAACCAACACTTCTTGGGCTGAAGTGCTGGGTGAAGCCATTGTTTTTTGACTCAGGCGGGGGAATTGAGGTGTGAAGTTCTGGAATTCGGGCTTGTTTCTTTCCTAGCAGTTCTTTTTCCCAGCTCATCATGCTCCGTGTCTGGCCGCTGGTCCCTCCCACCACAAGGTTGTGGGTGACCTTGATTTCGGAAATAAGTCTCTCTCTTCTTGGGGTTAATGATTGATAACTATTGCAGATAGCACTTGGGCAAAGACTGAGTTCTTTAAGTTCTGGGCCACCTGCCTCTCCTAAAGGGGCAGAGCTGATGGCCTTGGGGACGAAGCTGTAGAGGAGGGCAGTTCCAGTCTGTGGGGAGGGGCAGCTGAGTACTTGAGGATGGATCTAATGTCCGGGGTTGGGAGCCCAGAGATACAGCTCGCAGTTTCCCATTGCTAAACCTTGACACTGTTTCCAGAAAGTCACAGCACACCAGAGATAATTGGAGATAATCTAGAAAGTGGGATTGTTTCCACAGGAAAGACAGAGCTCCCCAGGGAGCCTCCCTAGCTCCGCTGGGGGTCCCAGGGCAGGGTGGAGGCGTGCGGAGGAGGGCAGCTGAGTTCCTTGATTAGATCTTTGGGCTAGTGAAGCAGCATCATAAGCTGTATCTCTGGTTAGGGAAGGCGAGTTTGCAAAGGGAAAATTCCACCACTTTCCAAATGCAGGGTCTCTGGTCATGAGGGGTCCTGGTACCATTGATATTTTGAATCTGACAATTCTGTGTTGTGAATTTTGTCCTATGCACCGTGGTACATTTAGCAGCCTCCCTGGCCTCTACTCATTAGATGTTGGTGACACACTCCCCCCAAGTTGTGATGACCAGAAAAGTTTTGGGACATTGACAAACACAGGCTTATTTTGCCGTATTGCCCTGTGTAGATACTGCGGTTTTTTTTGTTTTTGTTTTTTTTACAAACAGGTTTGTGGCAACCTTTGCATCGAGCAAGTCTATTGGGGCCGTTTTTCCAACAGCATTTGCTCACCTCGTGTCTCTGTGGCAGATTTTGGTCATTCTCACATTATTTCAAACGTTTTCATTATTATTGTATTTGCTATTGGTGATCAGTGTTCAGCGATCCTGGATGTGACTGCTCTGTTGTGGGGCGGCACGAGCTGCACCCACAGGAGAAGATGGATTTAATGGCTACACCTCAGGTGAGCTCTGACCGCCCCACCCCACCCCCGCCCCCCCTCCCTCTGCTCGGGCCTCCCTAGTCCCTGAGATGCAGCAATATTGAAGTCAGGCCAGTTAACCACCCCCAGCGGCCCCTAAGCGCGCGAGTGAAAGGAAGGGTCGTGCGTCTCTCACTTTAAATGAAAAAACTAGACACGACGGAGCTCAGCGAGGAAGGCATTTTGAAAAGCAAGCTGTGAACGCCGAGGAGACGCTGTCGAAGGAATGGAAAGTGCTCCTCCGGGGACCACACGGATGGAGGAGGGCAGCGCGGGCCCCCTGATGGGCCGGAGAAAGTCGCAGGGGTCGGCACAGAAAACACCGCCGGCCACTCGTTCCCGGACGCCAGAGCCGGGCCCGGACGCCAGAGCCGGGCCCCAACGCTCTCCCTCTCCGTGAAGGCGGAGGGCGGGGAGGGGGCTCCGGAAGGTGCAGCGGGGGCACCGACGACGGGCCCGCACCGCGTGGACACGGCAGCCTCCCGTGGGAGGGGCGGGCCGGGACCGTCACAGCCAGAGAGCAGACGTCCGGGCCTGGCCTCAACGCTGCAACGGCCCGGCTGCCTCCCCTGCAGGGGCCACCGCGGCCGGTGACCTGGGGCGGAGGCCGGTGCTCGGCGACCGTCCTGCAAATCGAGGGCCCCCGAGGCCCGTGCGAAGTCCGCCCTGCCCGCGCTCCGTAAGCGCGCCTGTCCACACCACGGCCTCCCGAAGCGTGCAGGTCGGCTGCCGAGTTCCACGGCTCAGCGGAAGGGACTCCTTTCCGCACAGGCTGCTGGCGGCCAGCGCCCCGGGTCACAGGCACGCGCGCGGCCGGAGGCGGGCGGGATCGAGGCCCGTTCACGCCTGCGGCCACCGCACCCTCCCGCGGCCCACGGACCAGGCCGCCTGCCGACCGGCAGGTCTGGGGGTCGGCGTGCGTTCCACGGGCGACGGCGGCCGCGCCCGGTGGCTCCTCGGATGGGTCTGGGCAAGGGCGACAGAACCCCGGCGAGGGCTCACCGGCCTGGGTGCCGCCAGGGCGCCCGTGGTCACGGGGAGGGGCCGGAATGAGCACACAGTCGGGAGTCGGGAGGAAGGGGACCCCGGCCCTCCTGGGCGGCCGGGAGGGCTCGGGGCCGCGGGGGACGCGGTCACCGCGGCCGGACGCGGCGGAAACAGCACGAGACCCGGCCCGGAAGTGGAGCCTGACGAGGGGACGCGGGTGCCGGCACCTCAGGACGAAGCCCGGACAGACGGACGAGGAGGGGCAAGGAGGGCGGGTTCCTGAGACGGCGTCTCCTCCCGGCGGAGACGCTGTGAAGACGCCTGAGCGGCTCACCGAGGATCCGGAACGTTCCATCGGCCTGGTCGCCGAAGCGGCGGCAGGCCTGAGAGGACACGCGGGTTCTGGAAGAAGTTCTCCTCCGGGGAAAGTGCTACCAACGGCCCCGCCCGCCGCAGGGAAACGGCTCGTGGCGGGAGGAGCCGATCCGCGTGGCGTGGCCGACGTCCCGCTGCCTGGTGGGCAGCCGTCACCCACCCGGGGAGGACCCTCGCCAGCAGGAGGGCCGGGACTCAGCCGCTGCGCCGCGTGTTCAGCAGCCGAGTCTGGGCGCGCACCTCCCACCCCCCGCGCGTGCGCACGCAGCTCCCACGCGCCGGAAACCCGCGCGGCCCTTCCGCTCGCCTTGTCGTGGTGTTAGCTTTTTCCGCAGTGGTCTGGAACTGCATCAGCAATATCTCCGAGGTACCCCTCTATCTCCCGGGGAGCAAAAAGGCCCTCCTGCAGAGAGCCATTGGTCTGTTAAACCCTCCTGATCTGTGCCTGGAAGTGGGGACAGCCTCCAAACCCCCCACCTCTCACTTGGATCTCCCAACCTGTCCTCCATGCTTTTGTGAGAACACAACTCTGACTGTGGCCGTTTCCCTGCTTGGGGTACTGCCTACTGGGTAACATGTAAACCATTTAATTGGCATGAAACACCCCCCCCACCGCCCAGCTCATTCTTCCTCTTGTTCTCGGTACACCCCTTACCTCCAAAGCACCCCCCACCCCCGCACTCGCAGTCCAGCCTGGCATAGGGGGGCTGGTCCTGGCCCCTGCCTCTTTGTTCCTTCGCCCCTTTGTTCTCCCCAGCTCCTGCAGTCCGGCTCAACACCACGACCTTCCCTTGACCTGTTTTATACCCTCCAGGGAGCTATGGTTTCCTCTTGCGTCCTGGGCACGTGTCTGGCTTTCTTAGTGCATTTTCCTGCCATCTGGCAGGTCTCTGGTCACAAGTTGGCCTCCTCTGCCAGCTCCTTGAGGGCAGGGACTCAAGTAAGCATCTTCATTTCTTCAAATCTACAGAACCCAGTACAGTGCCTGGCATACATACGGTGGGTTCTTCTGTTTTGTTTTCATAGTGAATGGATAAACATCATATGGATAAGGGGGAATGGAAGGCATGTTAGAAGTCCAGAGGGCAGAAGAATTTTGATTAATTGCTGTTGGCAATCTAAGAAATAAACCCTATTCTGTGGTGAGGTTCCAGCCAGGATACTATTTGTTCCCAGCTTTATTGAAATATAATTAACATATAACATGGTGTAAGCTCAAGAGGCACAACACCTTTGATTTGATACACTCAAATCTTGCAATGTGATTACTGCTCTATCCTTAGCTAACACCCACATTGCATCATATAGCTACCACTGCTTTTTTTGTGGTGAGAACATTTAAGAGCTCTTCTCTTATCAACTTTCAAGTCTATAGTACAGTATTGTTATCTATCATCCCAATACTGTGCTTTGGATCCCCAGAACTTATTTGTTCTGGCTAAAAACTGGAGGTCTTTACCTCCAGACCAACATCTCCCTCTGCTCCCCACCCCCGACAACCACCATTTTACTTTCTATTTCTATGACTGGATTTTTTAGATTCTGCATATAAATGAGATCATACAGTATTCGTCTTTCTTTGTCTGATTTCTTTCACTGAGCATAATGCCTTCAAGCTCCATCCATGTTGTCACAAAGGGCAGGATTTCCTTCTTTCGTGTGGCTGAAAAATACTTCATGTCTACACACACACACACACACACACACCCTACATCTTTATCTATTCATCTGGTGATGGATATCTGGGTTGTTTCCACAACTTGGCTACTTTTACTGTGTAAGAGGTGTTGTGCCTCTTACGTTTATCTTTTTTAATCTTTTTTTTATTTAGGGAGAGAGAGAAAGAGAGAAAACAGGTGCGAGTGGTGGAGAGGGAGAGGGAAAAGGAGAGAGAGAGAGAGAGAGAGAGAATTCCAAGCAAACTTGATGCTCAGTGCAGAGCCTGATGTAGGGCTTGATCCATGACTCTGCGATCATGACCTGAGTTGAAATCAAGAGTCGGACACTCAACCAACTGACACACCACCCCCCCCCGGTGCTCCTGTAGTTTTAGTTTTTTGAGGAACCTCTATACTATTTTCCATAGTGGTTTCATCAACTTACATTCCTACCAAACAGTGCATAAGACTTCCTTTCCCTTCATATCTTCCCTAACACTTGTCATCTCTTGTCTTCTTGATGATAGCCATTCAAACAGGTATGAGGTGGTATCTCATTGTGGTTTCAGTTTGCATTTCCCTAATCTTGAGCGCTTCTTTAGAAAAATTTCTTTTTTTTTTTTTAATATTTTATTTATTTCTAGGAGAGAGAGAGAGACAGCGTGAGCAGGGGAGGGTCAGAGAGAGAGGGAGTCACAGACTGAAACAGGCTCCAGGCTCTGAGCTGGCAGTCAGCACAGAGCCCGACGCGGTGCTCGAACCCACGAAACCGTGAGATCATGACCTAAGCGAAAGTCGGACGCTTAACCGACTAAGCCACCCAGGTGCCCCTCTTTAGAAAAATTTCTATTCAGGTTAGTCTGCTCAGTTTTTAATCAGATTTTGTTCTTGTTGTTGTATGTGTTCTTTATGTATTTGGGATATTAACCCCTTGTCAGATATATGATTTGCAAATAACTTCTCTTGTTCCTTAAGTTGCCTTTTCATTTTGTTGATGGTTTCCTTTGCTGTGGAAATGCTATTTAGTTTGATACAGTCCCTCAACCAGGTTACTGTTAAGGTGAGCGCACAAATGGAGTGTGGGGTGATCAACTGGAGGGGGAATCTTTATATGATGTCATAGGCCCCTTAGTTTGACCACACCTGAGAGAGATGTGAGTCAGCTCAGCTTCAAGGACATATGACCTGTGTAGTCTTCCAGGGTCCCACACTCAGAAGGGCCCCGCACTTCTTAACTTATACTTTACTCCCGATGTCTTGAAATTTTTAACTCTTGAACAAGGTCCCCATGATTTAATTTGTACTGGGTTGTGCAATGTATACAGCTGGTCCTAGCTTTAGAGGGTCAAGGGTTAAATCTGCATTTAGAAGGCCAAAGAGGGGTAGGGCAGGGAAACAGGGGTAGAGGGCAGCCAGAGTAGCGCAGTGCAGGAATGAAGGTAGATGAACAGGGTTGATAAGATTAAGGGGTGAGGCCAAATTGCAGAGGGACCCAGGTCAGGGGTCAGGAAGAGAGGCTCCAGGCAGATGGGTGGCAGCAGCAGAATTGTAATAGGTAATTGAGGCCAAAGTCTCAGATGCCTGCTTCCGAGCCTGACCCTTGCTGGCTCCAATTCATTACTTTTACTGCTTTGCACTTTTTGCCCCATTCCTCCTATATAGCTCCCCATTTGCTGAAGCAAGGAGTGCCGGGCAGCAAACACCCACTTGCAGAGTTACAGTATGTGGATCTGGAAGCTCCTGGGCTGCTTGAGAACCCACGCTCCAGCCCGTAAGCAGCACCAGGAAAGGCAGGAGATCATGTCAGGCTCCTCCCCCACTGAACTTGTGCCCCGGGTCCTTCCTCTCCAGCTTAGAGACTTAAAAAAATTATTTATTTATTTATTTTGAGAGAGATAGGGGGAGAGAATGAGCTGGGGAGGGGCAGAAAGGGAGAGGGAGAGAGAATCTCAAGCAGGCTCTGAGCTGTCAGTGCAGAGCCGATGCCGTGCTCAAACTCATGAACTATGAGATCACGACCTGAAACCAAGAGTCAGATTCTTAATTGACTGAGCCACCCAGGTGCCCCAGCTTAGAAACTTGTTATTTAAAAAACTTTTTAAATGTTTATTTATTTTTGAAAGAGAGAGAGAATGCGCGCACGAGCACAAGTGGGGAAGGGGCAGAGAGAGGGAGACACAGAATTTGATGCAGGCTCCAGGCTCCAAGCTCCAAGTGTCAGCACAGAGCCTGATGAGGGACTTGAACCCATGAACCGTGAGATCATGACCTGAGACAAAGTCAGATGCTTAACTGACTGAGCCACCCAGGTGCCCCAAGACTTATTTATTTATTTATTTAAAAATTTTTAATGTCTTTTTTATTATTCTTTTTTTTTTAGTGTTTTTTAATGTTTTATTTATTTCTGAGAGAGAGAGACAGCGTGAGCAGGGGAGGGTCAGAGAGAGAGGGAGACACAGAATCCGAAGACAGGCTCCAGGCTCTGAGCTAGCTGTCAGCACAGAGCCCGACGCGGGGGTTGAACCCACGAACCGTGATCATGACCTGAGCTGAAGTCGGACGTTTAACCGACTGAGCCATCAGGCGCTCCTAATGTTTATTTATTCCTGAGAGATAGAGACAGACAGAGCAGGAGTGGGGGAGGGGCAGAGAGAGAGAGAGAGGAAGACACAGAATCCAAAGCAGACTCCCGGCTCCAAGCTGTCAGCACAGAGCCCGCGAGCAGTGCAGTCAGGAGATGACATGGGAGACACAGAGACCACTGGTCAGCTCCTCTCCATAGTGACGAGGATCCCTTTCGCAATAGTGTGGGAAGGCCTGTGTCTTACTAATGCGTGAATACCTACTATCACGCCCACCGCTCATGGCGGCCCGGGCTCCACTGTGCCGGGGACCCCACGTGCCCTGGCCTTACTTAATCCTGGAGATGATCCTGGAAATCGGCGTCATCCTGAGGGACAGCTGGTCAGTGTCAGAACCAGGATTTTCACTCGGGCCTCTCTGTCTCCTGACTGGGACCCACCCCTGCAGGGACAGTTCTTCCTTATGACAGAGTGGTGTCAGGCCCCATCAGGGGCCAATGGACACTGTCCTGTACACAAGTCCTGTCTCGAGCTCACTTCAACAGCATGGGGAGCCCTTCCGAGTTGGTTTCTGGAAAGAAGCTTTTGTGCCTGTGTTGGGGTGAGTGTGAGCAAAAAGACCCACTGCGCGGGCAAGTATGTTGATGCTATTGTTTATGTATACTTAAAAAATCCTCCAAATATTTGAGTATATCATTTATTCAAGTATATCTCTTACCATCTCAATGGCATGATAATTTTTCCTAGAAGGCAGGCCCCAAGTCTGAAAAAATAGCTCTTTTGGGTAAGGGTTAGACAGTCGTACACCCAAGTAGATGCTTAATCTCTGATTTTAAGCCATCGGAATCTGTCCTGGATAAATTCAGATTGCATACACGGTAGGCCTCCTTTTCAAGCTCCTGGTCCCCATTTTCCCTGAGTTTCTCTAATCTCTGGGTTTTTCTGTTGCTCAGGAATGGGCCACCATTTGGCTTTTTCCTGGGTTTGCCCTGGGGCTGTCATGGCCAAGGGCATAGGCTGTCCAGTGTCTTCCTGCTCCAGTGGTGTGAGCTCCACGGCGCCCCCAGGTCTCACAAGAGACGGTCCCACCTGCCTTGTCCTTGAAAATCCTTTCCGGCAGTCGCGTTCTTTAGGGATGTGGTTTCCAAGCAGGGCAGCCACAGCCTGGACGCCCCTCTCTGGATGTCACTCACTGGGAAAACAGTGGCCGAAGGATATCACGCAGACCCAAAGGCATGGTTCCACGTGCAGCTATGAAAGCCTTGACTCCTGCTCTTGGGGATGTGGTCCTGAGTGGGGAGAGACGGGCCTGTAGACAAGTAAGGGTCACATGTGGTCAGATGCGGAGACCGAAGCGCTCCCGGGGTATAGAAGAGAGACGGACCACTTGTCTGGGGGGGAGGTGAGGGGAAGCAGTGGTTTACCTAAGGCTCTCGAGGGGGCCTAGCCTTCTGTACTTGTCTTGAAAGAGGACAGTCTTTGGGAGGCCAGCAAATACGCTGATTGCATGTGACAGGAGCCGATGCAGGGGCGGGCGGTTACCACGGGGCCGAAGGAGCACTGTCAGCAGCTGGTCCAAAAGTACAGGCAGACAAAAAGTGGAAACAGCTCGAAGTCCACCAGCAGGTGAATGGATAAACCAGCCGTGGCTGATTCATATGACAGAATACTGCTTAGTAATAAAAAGGAACAGACTGATACTGATACCCGCGACACGGGTCAGTCTCAGTGACACTGTTCGAGTGAAAGCACCTGGAAACAAAAGACAAAACACCTCCATTTATAGGAGGTTCTAAAAGAGGCCAAAAGATCTGAACAGTGCTTGCCTTTGGGCAGTGGGAGTGGGAGAGGGGACTGGTGAGGAGGGGGTATTCGGGAAGTTTCTGGGGCAGATGGAGATGTTCCAGGGCTTGACAGGGGGTTGGGTTACACAGGTACATGGGTTTGTAAGAACTCATTAAATGGTACATGTGCCAGGCTGAAAAATGGCTCCCCTAAATGACGACATCCTAATCCCCAGAAGCTGTGAATAAATAACTTTGTAGCAAAAGGAACAGCACAGGTGTGATTAAAGTAATGACACTGAGGTGTGTGTGGGGGCAATCTTGGATTACCCAGGTGTGACCAGAGTCCTCGTAAGAGGGAGGTGAGAGGTCAGAGGAGGCAGGACTGTGAAAGTAAGAGGCTGGAGCTATTCACAGCAGTCCCGAGCCAAGGAATGTTCTAGAAGATGAAGAAGGCAAGGAAATAGATTGTCTATTCACAGCCTACAGAAGGAGAAAGCCGCTTACACTTGGACTTCAGTCCAGTCTAATTTTGGACTTCTTTTTTTTTAATTTTTAAAAAATGCTTTATTTATTTCTGAGAGAGAGAGAGAGAGAGAGCTGGGGAAGGCCACAGAGAGAGGGAGATACAGAATCTGAAACAGGTTCCAGGCTCCGAGCTGGCAGTCAGCACAGAGCCCAACACGGGGCTCGAACCCACGAACCGTGAGATCATGACCTGAGCCAAAGTCGGAGGCTTAACCGACAAGCCACCCAGGCACCCCTCATTTTGGACTTCTAACTCACAGAATTCTGTGCAGGAGAATAAATTTGTGTTGTTTTAAGACACTACATGTGTGAGGATTTGTCACAGCAACAAGAAAACCGATACATGCTTCTTGGTTTTGTACCTTCTGCTGTATGTTAATTCTACCTCGAAGGGGAAAAAAAAAACCCCAAAAACAAATATGAAACTCTAGTTAATAAGATGCATGCCGAAGTACTTAGGGGTTGTGTATACATATCTACACCTTACCTTAAAATGCATAAAAAACAAAGAGAGCTATGTGATAAGGCAGAGCTCATAAACGTTAATTGTAGAGTCTTAGTGCCAGATATGTGAGTATGCGCTGTAAATTCCCCTCCAACTTTCTGCTGTTTGACAGTTTTCACAGTAAAAGACTGGGTGGAAAGGTAGATGCTTGACCCTCACTGGAATGTTCAGGAACGGTGAGTAGGTGTGCACAGCCAGGTTGTTGGATTTGTGGTGGGATTAGCTGGCGCAGCTGGAGAGGCAGATGAGGGCCAGACGTGGACTTCATCCCGCAGGCAATGAGGAGCCAACGGGATGCTTTAAACAGGGAGTAACAGGAGTGGGTTTGCCTTTTTACCTCTCTCTGCACAAGTCACACCCTGCCCGAGTTTTCTGAACAGCTGTTTACTTGACTTGAACTTACAAACCATCTGGAGTGCAGTTAGAAGAGAAGTTAGTATTAGTCGAAGGGCTGCCTCCCGCTGTGTCTGCCTCAGTTGCTCGGGGTGGCAAAGCTAAAACAGATACAGATTTGAGAGCTCACAGTCTGTAGAGAAAGGGCAGGCAATTCTAGCCTTATCTTTATGGCTTACTTGTTCTTGGAGGTAAACAGCATGAAGAAATAAAAATAAAATCCTGGTATGCACTGAGTAACAGAGGCGTCCGTTCAGGGAAATGATGGAGAAGAAGCCCAGGATCAGGGGTCAAACTCTCTGGATTCAACCATCAGTTATGGCATTTCCTAGCTGTGTGGCCTTGGGCAAGTCACCTAACTTCTCTGAGGTTAGTTTCTCATTTGTAAAATGGGGACAACACCAGTCAGCACCTCATAGGGTTGCTGTGAGGGTTACTGTAAATGAGGGAAAGGTTTTCGCCAGGAAGTAGTCGGTATAATGCCTGGTGTGTAGCCAGTGTGGGAGAGACGTTCATTGTTGTACTTACTGTTCACTGATCCACTTCTCAACAAATAGCATCACAGTAGGAAAGTTATCTGTACTCATGGCCTATACTATGTCTCCAATGTCTTTAAATTTTTTTAATGTTTATTTTTGAGAGACAGAGAGAGAGACAGACAGACAGACAGAGACAGAGCATGAGTAGGGGAGGGGCAGAAACAGAGGGAGACACAATCTGAAGGAGGCGCCCAGCTCTGAGCTGTCAGCACAGAACCCAACGCAGGGCTCGAACTCATGAGCTGTGAGATCATGAGCTGAGCCAAAGTCGGACGCTGAGCCACCCAGGCACCTATACAATGTCTTTAAAATGATTAATAAGTGTCTGACTGTAGTCCAGGCTATTCAGAGCTTTAGATCTATATCCTGATTCCTCATAGGCGTCTTCATTGGCTTATCCCATTGGTTGCCCAAACTCAACAAAGTCCAAGACGAACACATCATCCACACAGGTTTCTTGCCTTCTTGATCATAGGAATGACACCCCCTGTCCACCCAAATGGCCCGGCCAGGCATCTGACATTCCTACCAGACTGGGACCTCTTTCTCTGGCAGCCTCCACCCCTGTGTGCCTTGTGAGCAGCAAGCAGCCACCTGAGCACTCATCTGCACTCCAGTCCCCCTGGTGCGGGCATTACGGGTCACCTCCATTCCTGTAGGAGACCCTCCCTGGCCTCCCTGCTCCCAAAATTGCCTCTTCCAATCTGTTGGTCTCTGCCACAATGGAGATCTGATCATTCACTGTCCTGTCCAAGTCCTCCAGAGGCCCCCACCGAGATCCAAGGGCTTCCACAGGTTGGCTTCTGTGACCTCTGCAGTGACTGCCACCTGGGACCTCCTGATCGCTCTTGAAATGTCCTGCTGCCTGCAGCTCCCCTCTGCACCACATATCTTCATGCTGCCTCTGCTTGGAACCATTCCAGTCTGTCCCCTATCTTTGCCTGGCTGCCTGTGACACTGTGGTGTCCCCCTTGACCATTTCCATCCCAGGCTATGCCCCTGCCTGACACTGACCTCCAACGCAGCCGTCATTATCCCTGACATTGACTGTCTGTAACTCCCGTCTTTCATCATTGCAACCCCAGGGTGTTGCTTTGTATCCCTGGCATATTGTAGATATATTTGTCTAGTGAATAAGGTTGACTCCAGGATCAGAGGAGAGTAAAGGTGAAATAAAACTCAGCATGTCAACTAGGGGCCTGTTAGGAAACAGATGGTATTCTCCCAGGGGGAATGAAGAGACTTTAAAGAAGGGACTATTTTCAAAGGTGAGGCGGGTTAAGGGAAATCATCAAGGGACAGTGAAGCACCCTGAGGCCAGCTGCAGTTGGAAGCCATTTAAAAAAACAAACACGTTTGTTTATTTATTTATTTTGAGAGAGAGGGAGAGAGAACGTGAGCAGGGGAGGGACAGAGAGGGAGAGAGAGAATCCTAAGCAGGCTCTGTGCTGTCAGAGCGGATCCCAGTGCGAGGCTTGATTCCACCAACTGTGAGATCATGGCCTGAGCTGAAATCCAGAGTCAGATGCTTAACTAACTGAGCCACCCAGATGCCCCATTTGGAAGCCATTTTCACCTCTAGGCCTGAAGGAAGGTTACTAGAAAGAGGGAGACTTGTAGGACAGAGCCACCTGACAAGATCCGTGGCCTTTGGTAGAAGGACACTGCCATGTCAAACCAGGATCTTGTACGGAGGAAGTCAGGGACCAAATACCTTGATCTCATTTACCTCCAAGGGCCACCTGTAGACTGGATCCATGGCACGAGGGAGCCCATGAATGCAGCCCTGCCAGGGCACAGGGCAGGGGGGAAAGGGTGGGAAGTACATCTGGAGGATCAAGAAAATAGGCACTTAGGAATCCTGGTTTCCTGTCCATAGACTGGGTCTAGGTCCCTGAGACAGAGCAGGGAGGATGGAAGGCGTTCACATCCATAAGAACACGGCACTTCCTTTCTTCTTCTGGCTTCACCTTTTTCAACCAGAAAAACCATAGTGGCAATTAAGGATGTCTGGAGCCATTCTTGGTCCCGGCATGGCACTCACCAGGCATGTGAGAGACAGACACTTGATATTCAGGCTCTCCTGGATATTCCCAGCTAATTCCACAGAGGCCTTCCTCTGGTGAGCTGGGTTCTCTTCTGAAGCCATAAGAAACCTGGGGCTAGTTTCTGTTGTTCACAGTAGTCATGAGTGAGTCCATTTTCTACTGCCCACTCAGCATAAACTTTAAGTACCCCGGTTTTATTTTGGTCTTCAGGTCTGGCCACATCCTCTGTTAGGAAGAAGGCTCCTAAACCAAGTCTCGAGGGCAGAACCTAATTGGTTTCCACTTCTATTCTGAGCACCCAAATTCAGCTCATGTGCCTCAGGCGGACTCAGTTCATGCGCCTTCAGGCAGAAAACGTCATACTCGGAATCATGGACAAGAATCAGAAGTATTTAGAGTCATTCTGCACCACCTGAGATCCCAGTTTTCTTTCCCGGGTAATGGGGGTGGCAGGGACAGCCTCATTCTATTCTGATCTGGCCCAGGGAACCAGCATTGTCCCAGGAGTTACCGAGCTGGGTAACGTGTAAAGAGCCCCGTTCCCTGGGACACTCTCTGGTAAGGACTGCAGGGAGATGCAAACACACCTGAGCCAGTCCCGACCTCAAGGTTTACGTTCTAGTTGGTTCTAGTTGGGGACGTAGGGTGGCTACAGAGAAGACTCAGGGTGCAAGCGTCGGGTGGGGGTTTCCTGAGCTAGGGAAGGTCGCCTATTTGAGAAAGGGTTGTAGACGTAGATGGGGGCAAGTCTGTCGAGGTGAAGTCAGCGTGACTGCAAACAGGAGCTGGGCGCGCAGCCAGGTCTTCCCTTTTCCCACCTGACCCCAGGCCCTCCGGGAGGGGTGGGTGCTGCCGGGGCAGCCGTTGGAAGTTCTGTCCTGCAGGGTGCCGCGGGTCAGGCCCGGCGGCGGGGGATGGGGCTCGGGGTCTGGGTACAGCCAGGAGGGTGGAGGCTTTCTCCAAGGCCACATCACGTCGCGCCAGCGTCCCACGGTGCGGAGGCTCCCGCGCTTCCGGGGTCTGATTAAAGCCCACCACGCGTCGGGGCGTTTCCTCTCTGGTGGCCTCAGCTCCCTGCTCATTGGCTGTTAGAAAGTGAGCAGCAGGCAGGTTGTCCATTGGCTACGAGGACATGGCCACATCCGCGCTCTAAGCCCCGCCTTCCCACCTTGTGGTTGTGAACAGCGCCACCTCGTGCCCGGGTAGCGCGGCCTCGCGGAGTTTGGAAATGCTTCTGTTCTGGTTTTGGATGCACTCAGCAAATGTTGAATGCATGCCCACCGTGGGCAGGCACTATGCCAGGGGCTGACTTCCCCTGCATGGCAGGGATAGGCTTGTATGCCACTGGGTGTACCACCATCCTTCTAAATTCCTCTCGTTTCATCCAAACCACGCGACTCTTTAGGAATTCAGCAATGGAGTTTCTTGCTACTGTGGCATATCATTTCATTCAGTCTTTTACATCTAGCTCTAGCTTCTTTTCACTGCGTTCCTACATTTCTGGCTTCAAACGTTTTGGGAAGTAGAGGCATCCCTGATGTTGATTTTATTTTTTTCTCCATGAGAGTGCCGCTCCACGTGTGAATTCATCTCTAAGATTGTGGTTCTCAATTTTGGGGAATGTGTTCAGTTTGTTGAGACTTCTAAACAACTAGACTACCTGATTTAGATGCGTCTGCATGCATATCTGTCACAGTATTGGGACACCTTGAACCCTATTTATCATCCAAAATATGGATTTTATAACTTCAAGGAGATGGTTGATTAGCGTTCCCTCTCGGATTCGGGTCATATTTCTAATTTTCAAGTCAGATTATAATCTATAAATTCCTAGCCAGGTCACTTTACCACTTCAATGAAATGTGCATTCCTGTTAAGATTTGTTGAAAGAGCTTTGAGTTTGGCAGGTTTGTGACTTCTTTATCTTTCTTTAAATATTTTTTTAATGTTTATTTTTGAGAGAGAGACAGAGACAGAGACAGAGAGCAGGCAGGGGAGAGTAGAGAGAGAGGGAGACACAGAATCTGAAGCAGGCTCCAGGCTCTGAGCTGTCAGCACAGATCTCAATGCGGGGCTGGAACTCACGAACCTTGAGATCATGACCTGAGCAAAAGTCGGATGCTTGACCAACTGAGCCACACAGGCACCCCTTTATCTTTCTTTTTAATTGTACAATCTAGCATATAAAAATACACATTAAACATATAAATATGGTTGTGTGATTCATTTTAAAGCAAACTTACATACCTCTAAATCATGTCATATTCACTGCCCTAGAAGCATCTCCAATACTTATATAATGATGCGTCCCTCTCTCCCTCACTCCACAAGAGACCTGTGTGATGACTCTTATCAAACCACTTCTTTTCTCCAGACTAGTGTTTTGCTATCTATGTGTGTGTCCCTAGAGGTTATAGATTGGTTTTGCCTGGTTTCAATTTTGTATAAATAGAACCTTCCAGAAGGCATATTTTTGTATCTTGCACATTTCGCTCATTTTCATATAGTTTTGGGTTGCTCACTGCTATCTCATATTCTACTTTGGGAGTTTGCAACAATTTATATTTCCGTTTTGCCGACAATAGTTATGATAGGCGATAGATACGATAGGTATTAGGCTTGTCTCCGGTTTGGGAATGTTATGAACAATGTTTCCATAAGGGTCTTTGCACATCTGTGCTGGTGGATATGTCTACCCAAGTGTATATCTTGGAATACAGTGGTGGAGCCATAAGCCATATATCTCAATTTTTCTAGCTCACGTATGTTTTTCAAAGTAGTCAGTGCCAGTTTACTTTTCTGCCAGTGGTGTGGGAGACTATTTATTTGCTCACATCTTCACCAATATTGTCAGGCTTTTACATTTTACGCAATATGGCTGAGTACTTTAAGGTATCTTATTGTGGCTTTAATTTACCTCTCCCTGAATGTTAATGAAGTTGAGCACGTTTTGTAAGCCTACTCACCATTTGGATTTCCCCTTATGTAGTGTGTCCGCTCAAATCTTTGACCATTTTTCAAATTGGGTTGTCTGCCTTATGATGTGTAAGAATTGTTTTTTTAAGTTTATTAATTTTGGGGACAGGGGGAAGGGGTAGAGAGAAAGAGAGAGAGAATCCCAAGCAGACTCCTCACTGTCAGGGCAGAGTCCTGTGTGAGACTTGAACTCATGAACTGTGAGATCATGACCTGAGCCAAAATCCAGAGTTGGACACTTAACCTATTGAGCCACTCAGGTTTCGCCCTCCCCCCCCGCCATTTTGAATTTATTTATTTAGAGAGAAAGGCAGAGAGAGAGAAAGAAGGAAGAATTCTTTATGTTAGGTTGAATTGTATGGAATCTCTAGCATTTGACTATTTTTTACCTACAAAACAGGCAGTTTCCTATGAGCACATTCTGGATACTGGACCTTTGTGAATTATATGTATTGATAAATATTTTATCATGCTATATGGCTTCTCTTTTTTTTTCTTTTCTTTTTTTTTTAAATGTTTTATTTATTTCTAGGAGAGAGAGAGAGACAACGTGAGCAGGGGAGGGTCAGAGAGAGAGGTAGTCACAGACTGAAACAGGCTCCAGGCTCTGAGCTGGCAGTCAGCACAGAGCCCAACGCGGGGCTCGAACCCACGAACTGTGAGATCATGACCTAAGCGAAAGTCGGACGCTTAACCGACTAAGCCACCCAGGCGCCCCTCTTTTTGTTTTCTTCATTTATTTTTTGAGGGTCAGAAGTTTCTAATTTTAATGTAGTTGGGTTTATCAGTTTTCCCCCTACACAGCTAGTGCTTTTTATGTCCTGTTTGAAAAACACTTCTTGTCTTTCATGGTGCAGGTGGCCAGAATGTAGGGGCTTGGAGCTGTGTTCTCAGGACGTTCTGTTCTGGGACCTGGTGGTTCCACTGTCGGGAGGGCAGATTCCTTTGACACCCAAGACCTGGCTGGGTTGGGTGGGGGTGAGAGGCCACTCCTGGGGTTCTTCTACCATGGATCCCAATTTTCCAAGAAGAGCTTTCCCGAAGCCTGCTTCCCCATCTTTCTTCTGAGAGTGGAAGGGCTTCTCAATGAGCCGGCAGAACTGTGTGTCACTTGGGGCAGGACTGAGCTAACATCTCTGTGGGTGCTCCCGTGGGGTGGGCTGTGACAGGGTGAGTTCAGCTCAGAGCTGTGATATCTGGTTCCTGAATCGTGTCCCTGGAGCATTTGAGGTAAGACAAGACAAGAACTGGCTGGAGACAGTGGACCAGTCAGAAGCACCCATCCCCCTCTATTTCTGGAGTGCCGGGAGTGCAATAACATGACCTGACCAATTGGCTCACAAGGAGCAGGTGGCGTGAGGACATGCCTGATAAAGGAGGAAAACATCATGATATATTAGCTCTTATTCCTCAGTGTTACCAGGGTGACACAAGGCAGGGGACTGCCCAACCCAACCTGTTTAGTTTCACTTCCACTACCCACAGTGCCTGCCCCATGGAGGTATTAGTAGATATTTGTTCAAAAATGCATTCATAGTTTTCAAAGAACTGTGTGAAAAAAAGTTTTTTTTTCTCTTCTAGTTTCTTCTTCTTTTTTTTTAATTTTATTTTTTTATTTATTTCTAGGGGGGAGAGAGAGAGAGAGAGAGAGAGAGCGTGAGCAGGGAAGGGTCAGAGAGAGGGAGACACAGACTCTGAAATAGGCTCCAGGCTCTGAGCTGGCAGTCAGCACAGGGCCCGACGCGGGGCTCGAACCCACGAACCGCAAGATCATGACCTAAGCGAAAGTCGGACGCTTAACGGACTAAGCCACTCAGGCGCCCCTCTTCTAGTTTCTTCTGAGCAAAATTTTTAGTAGCCACTAGGTGGCGAGATTAATCACATCTATGTGGTTTGTCAGGGGGAATTCCGTTTCAGGGATTTGAATTTAAATTGAATCTTGTTTTAATTTTGTTTTTGAACTCAACCATTAAATTTGAAAAGCATGCTGTCATAAGAACTATTTGCAAAGTTGAAATAAAGGCCCTGATGAGTTGCTTTCTTCCTCAAGCTAAAGACGGTATGAATTTCTCTTCCACAGTGTTTCTAAATCACTCCTTTTATGGCTCTACTGGATGTAAATTCTTTCCATTCTTTAATCAGATAAACGAATGTTAACTCAGTTTGCCCTTCTGCACAGAAGTGGTCTTTTACTGTCAGAACCTGGCAACCTCCTTTGTTTATTGCATCTGGCAGATCTGAGTCTCTGAGAAAAACCTGGCCCCTTTACAAGCCACCTCCACAGCTCTTCCTCAGCCCACCCACCATGCCCCCCTCTTCTGCCCAGCAGCCTCACAGAGTCCTGGATCTTTGGGTTTCTCTTCTGCTGGAAATCAGACGTCATGTCATCTCTGCCTTTTGTTTAGAACAAAACAAAACAAAACCCAAAAGCAATTTGTTTTTTTGAAAATACAGCTAAGGTCAGTTTTGAGGTATCTGGTTTGTACTGTATTGTATTGTATTGTATTGTATTGTATTGTATTGTATTGTATTGTATTGTATTGTATTGTAATTTTGAGAGAGAGAGAGAGAGAGAGCATGCACAAGCAGGGGAGGGGAAGAGAGGGAAAGAAAGAGAATCCCAAGCAGGCTCCTCACTGTCAGTGCAGAGCCCAGTGCAGGGTCGAACTCATGAACTGTGAGATCATGACATGAGCTGAAATCAAGGGTTGGATGCTTAACCAACTGAGCCACCCAGTTGCCCCTTGAAGTGTTTGTTTTGATGGAGAAAATGAAGATATACCTCTGGAAATGACTCTGAGACTTTGAGATAGAGATAGGTAAATAATCTCAAATTTATCTCTTTATTATTATAGTAAAAGTGACCTTGTTCTTTTTCCTATGAACAGTTCTGTGAGTTTTAATGCATGCAGAGATTCATGTAATTAGCACCATGATCAGGATAAAGAATAGGACCATCACCCCCAAAGCTCCCTTGCACCGCACGTTATTCAGTCACAGTAAGATGTTTCTGTTGCACATTGTGCCTGTACTCAACAATTACAAAAAATGTCATACCACTTCCTCTGGCCATCACGGTTTCTGATGAGAAACCACAGAAATTTGGATCACTCTTTTCTGTAGGTAATGGGTCATTTTTGTTAGGTCATTTTCAATATTTTTTCTTTGTCTTTAGTGGTTAGCAGTTTGATCCTGATATGTCTGTTTTTGTACTTCTTGTAGTTTGTTCTGCGTAGGGTTCTCTGAACTCCCTAAGTCTTGAAGTTTATGGCTTTCACCAAATCTGGGAAGGTTTCAACCGTATTTCTTCACACAAGCGAAAGTCATTCTTCTGGATAGCTTTAATTTGCCTCTCCAGATAGTCTTTCCACCTTCCTCTAGTCTTCCCTGTGCCCCAAAGAAGAGTCTTGTATTGATCACACCAATAAGCTCTCATGTTCTATGACCTCCGGCTGAGTTTGGCCAATAGGAAACACTAGCTAGAAATCAGAGGGGGGCACTTTGGGTATTTACTTGCCAGGATTCTTCCCTGAAAGTTCATCTCAGGCTGGCTGTGGCTCTCTGTGAAGGCGACAGCTCAAATCAAGCACCATCTCCATCCGCTTTCTCAGTCTCTGGCTAAAATACAGTCATTGCTTCCTTTCCTTATCTTTTGGACCGAGAGATAATGATACTCTCCCTGATCCCCCTCAGTTACCGACCCCAGTAGGGCATGGTCTCATATAGTTCCCTACATTTTGCTGGCACACTTGTACATAGCCCCTTTATCAAACAGTTCTCAAACAATCCACTTCGAGTCTGCCGTCTGTTTTCTGCATGGATCTTGACAGATAAGGTGGTTTTTGGGACCATGGTCAGCCTTACTTTGTCATCCCCATCATTCCTATGTACTCCTCACCCCTGATCAGGCAGCTGTCTCTCATTGTTCCCACAGGCTTTTTTTTTTTTAATGTTTTATTTATTTCTAGGAGAGAGAGAGAGACAGCATGAGCAGGGGAGGGTCAGAGAGAGAGGGAGACACAGACTCTGAAATAGGCTCCAGGCTCTGAGCTGGCAGTCAGCACAGAGCCCGACGCGGGGCTCGAACCCACGAACCGCGAGATCATGACCTGGGAGAAAGTCGGACGCTTAACCGACTAAGCCACCCGGGCGCCCCGTCCCACAGGCTTTTGATACTTTTCTGAGTTGGGCATCCTGAAGAACAAAGGTCCATTCAATTTTTGCTGATAGGTTTTACACCAATAAATTTGTTGAATGGCTTTTGCTCTAGTCATTGTTTCATATTGTTTTGAAATTAACTCAAACAAATTAAGTCCTGATGTGTACTTTTCATTGCGATTATATCATTCATGGAGAAGAGGGTAGAAAATGTATATGTGCAATTTTCATAATAATAACAATCATAATGCATCTACCATCTAGGTTAAGAAGAAACTGTGACCACTACTGTAGACCTCTATGCAATTCTCTGTAGGCACACTTTCCCCCTCCCCGTTCCTCATTCTCCTATCCTGATTTTCCTGTTATCCACCTTTCTGTTTTTCTTTTTGGTTTTGTGATATGTAGGTATAAATAACACATTCTTTTATTTTGAAATACTGAGGGGCAAGTACGAAGCTAGGTGTGTCAGGAATGGTCAAGACGGCCATCCCTGCATGATGATCAGAGACTGGGTTGCCCTCCAGCAAGTCATGGGAACCCTTTCTGACAGAAGTCAGTGCAGAGTCAGGAGCAAGTCTAGGGAAATGTAGAAGTCACCAGATCTGAGGTTGCTGGCAAGACTGTATTATGGGCCAGGAGGAGTATGGTCAGTGGGTTACCATGGCTGACCTCCCACTCACTGGACTCGAGCAGAGCAAAGCAGAACCCTTCTGTAGGGGCTGAGAGGTCTGTCCTTGGCATACCCAGGTGGGAGGATACTAAGGGGGCATGCACAGGGTCCAGATAATTTTAGTAAAATAAGAACCCGACTGTCTCAGTCTTTGGTCTGACGCTGGTTGCTCAAATCCCACTTTTTCTCCTATGACTCATTTTATCCACGTAGGCCCAAACAATGCTTCTTTAAAGATGTATAACCAGGGACACCTGGGTGGCTCAGTCAGTTAAGTATAAGACTCTTGATCTTGGCTCAGGTCGTGATCTCATGGTTCATGAGCTCAAGCCCCACATAGATCTCTGCAGTGATGGCATGGAGCCTGCTTGGAATTCTCTCTTTCCTTCTCTCTCTCTCTCTGTCCTTCCCCCACTCATGCTTGCTCTCTCTCTCTCTCTCAAAATAAATAAACTTAAAAAAATACAAAAAGGGGCACCTGGATGGCTCAGTTGGTTAAGCTTCCGACTTCAGCTCAGGTCATGATCTCATGGTTCGTGGGTTCGAGCACTGTATTGGGCTCTGTGACAGCTCAGAGCCTGGAGCCTGCTTCAGATTCTGTATCTCCGTCCCTCTCTGACCCTCCCTTGCTCACACTGTCTCTTTCTGTCTCTCTGAAATAAATTTAAAAAACAATTAAAAAATTATTTTAAATACAAAAAGATATAAAACCAGCTTTCAATTAGCTATAATCAAATTGTGCTTTCCAGATTCTGCTCTGAGAGATAGTCTTTTTAATAAATATTTTATTTATTTATTTTGAGAGGTGGGGGGAGGAGCAGAGAGAACGGGAGAGAGAGAATCTCCAGGCCCAGTGCAGAGCCTGACTCGGGGCTCTATCTCATAAACTATGAGATCAGGACCTGCGCCGAAACCCTGAGTTAGACACTTAACCAACAGCCACCAGATGCCCCTGTTCTTAGTCTTTTGATCTGTATCAATTTGAGAATTGGTGAAGCAAGTACTAAGAAAGTCTGTTGAGATTTTGTTTGGAATTTCATTGAATTAATGAGTCACTTTGGAGCGAGAAGCCATCTTTATAGGACAGGGCCCTCCCTTCTATTGACAGGGTGTATGCATTTCTATTTATTTCGGTATTCATAAACAGGTTTCACTAATTTTAGTAATGTCTTGAATATATAGATTTGATCCTAGGTAACTTTCAGTTTCCTTGTTATTGGAAATGGCTTCTTTAAGAAGTTATTTTATCTCTTTCTTTAAGTCAGTAAGGAAATAATTTTTCTCATAGACAGATATTAAAAGGTAAGCAGCCCAAGGCGGGTTTGGCACGTGCAGTCATGCTGTGGGCCGCACAGGCTCCTTGGGTCTTTGTTTGCACCATCTCCAGCCTGTGGACGGTAGCCTCCTGGTTATAAGATGGCTCTTCCATCTGGAAGTACAGATTCCTGCTTCCAGGAGAGTATGGATAAAATGGGAGAAGGAAGAAGGTCTGCTGAACTGACCACTAGCGACTTCTTCTGTAGGAATGCTCTCTGCCTTAAAGTCTGATTTTAACAGAGCCATAGCAATTTAATTCTTATATAACAAAAATATTTGTATTATTATATATAAAATGTGTAGTTGTTTAAAATTTTTAAAAATGAAAAATAAAAATAAAAAAATAAAAATTTTAAAAATGTTTTTATTTTTGAGAGGGGGGAAGGGGCAGAGAGAGAGAGGGAAACAAAGAATCTGAAGCAGGCTCCAGACTCTGAGCTGTCACCACAGAGCCTGACATGGGGTTTGAATTCATGAACTGCGAGAGCATCACCTAGGCATCCCTCTTCTGTTTTCTTTCTTCTTTCAGAAAATTCCTCAGCCTTTATGTCTGATTTTCTATTTACTTTTCTGTCTCTTTCTCTCTATTTCTTCCTCTTAAAATTCTGTCCTACATCAGATCTAAATATCTCTTAAATTGCTCTGTTTTCTATCTCTTTTTCCTGTCTGAGCTGCATTTCAGATAACTCCTTCAGACCTATCTTCTAGTTTAGTATCTCTCTCTGCAGCTATGTCTGATCTGTTTACTGGGGGTTTTATTCTGATTACTATAATTTTCATTTCTAGATGCTGTCTTTGGGGTTAAAAAATCTGATAATTTTTTGCTAAGCTCTTATTTTTGCCAATACTTTAATTCCCTTTTAAAATTTCTTTAAATATATTAAGCATGATAATTTTATATAAAAAAAACAGCAATGACTGAAGGATTTGTGTTCCTGATTTGATGTTTGTAAATTTATGCTGAATTTCAGTTTATTATTATTATTATTATTATTTTGCCTTGCCTTGCTTTGCTGGGAGCCGCACTGGCCTCTCTGGATGGCAGTCACAGGAAGGAAGTGACAATGTTTGCAGCTCCTCCCATGAGAAATGAAAACTGGTATCTCCTTCTGCTACTATTGGCTCATGTTGTATATAAGTCTGCTGGTATTGACCAAGCCTCACAATATTCCATATCAGACCCATACTCTGAATGCAGATACCTCATAAGGAAAAGCATATTCCTGCCTTTACAAATGAGATTTTAGATGAAAGTTCTATGGGTGATTGTCAAAAGGCTCTTCCTATGGGCCTTACAGATCTGAGACTTAGGGGGTTAAGAACACAAGAATTACAACTGAGCCTGGCCCTGAGACCAAGGGCCCATTTTGGGGTTAAGAGCAAAACATAGTTACCACATATATCTTTGCTAATTGGTGAAACATAACAGGCCCTTCCTCAAGGCCTACTTTCCACAAACACCCTCTCTTACACTGGCAGCTGGGATGAGGATGGATAAGAGAAGCTAAAACATAACCCGGGGCAAAAGACTGACCCATTCAGGGCCCCCATGTTAGTCTCCACAAACAAACCAATTCAGAAACATTCATCCTCTTGAGAGCCAGACAAAATACTCCTAGCTTATCTATATACAATTTGACCTATATGTTATCCTATTTTTCACTAAGAACATTCTGTTATTTCCTTGGTCGGAATAATTCTACTATTGTTATCACAAAAGGCCTCCCATTGTAAGAAATTCCTTTCTCTGACTTCATCTTGTTGCTTAACCTTTAAATACAGACACAAAAACTGACAAGACAGAGATGCCTGCCTGGTGATCAGAAAGAATCTCGGGGCTCTCTCACTCTCTCTCTCGCCGACACCGTCCATCCTTCAGGGATTCCCGGACCTGTCGGAGCCGGCCTCCGGCATTGCCTTTCCTTTATTTTCCTTTCCTTTCCTTTCCTTTCCTTTCCTTTCCTTTCCTTTCCTTTCCTTTCCTTTCCTTTCCTTCTTTCTTTCCTTTCACTTTCCTTTCCTTAGCTTTCCTTTTTTCCTTCCTTCTTTCTTTCCTTCCTTCCTTCTTTATTTCTCTTTCTTTCTTTTTCTCTTTCCTTCCATCTTCCTTCCTTCCTTCCTTCCTTCCTTCCTTCCTTCCTTCCTTCCTTTCTTTCTTTCTTTCTTTCTTTCTTTCTTTCTTTCTTTCTTTCTTTCTTTCCCCATGAAACAGTGTTTTTAGGAATTCTTAGAGGTCCAAGGTATAAGTGAATTTCTCCTGACAGAATTTGCAATTGACTTCTGACAAGTGTCTAGGGTCACTACCATCTTAAGGACTTTAAATTCTTTTCTCAGGGTCTTAGATTACCTAAGGAGTACAAGTTCAAGCCCCAAGTCTATATTAGAGTCGACTTGCATTCATGGGTCTCCATGTCAATTCTTTCACCAAGAGTTTGCTTGTCACATCCTTTGATAGGGTGGATTCCCCCCCCCAACTGTTCCCTGAAATTGCAGATTTATATACAGGGGTCTTCACTGGGACTCCCCAGTTTCAAAGGCTTTAGGATTTGCTGGCTGTCTTCAGCATGGTTATCAAGTGCAGTTTTGGTTACAGAGTTTGACAGATGCCCCCAGAGCAGTGAACAGGAAACGTTAACATAGAGGTTGCTCCTTGAAAGGCCCTGTTTGAAGGGCTGACTCTGGGCTGCCTTCTCAGAAGTGGATTTTTGGAATGTTCCTATGCTGATACGGTTGTTTTGTGTGCTGGCAGCACTGGCTTGCACTGCATCAGCTTGCCTGGACTATACAATGATATTTGAGGTGGACACCTGCTTTTCTTCTGAGTATCTTGAACTGTGGCCATTGTGCAGGCGGAGAGAGTGCCTATGTGACCAGCCTCCAGTAAAAACCCTGGGCACTGAGTCTTCAGTGGGCTTCCCTGAGCAGAAACACTGTATATGTGTTTGTAGGAGTGCTGACAATAGTGACTCCATCTTTGGGCCCCCATCTTGCTCATGTTTGCTAGATTAGAAATGCCAGCCAAGGTCGAGATGAGGGGTGCTTGTTTTATCCCCTTCCCCCATGAATCTGTTAGAGATAACATAGTCTTTCCCTCTCCTGATGCCAGGTGGTGCCACAAGACCTAATGAAAGAGTAGCTGTCAATTAGGAGCATACAAGCCACTGGAGGTGCATGTGAACCCTTTGATCTCATGACAGAATCTGTAGACTAAGGTTTGGACTTTGTGAGAGTAACTTTGCAGCTGCGTGGACCTCCAGTCAGTAAGTTAGCCTGAAGAAAACTCTGTGTAAACACGATGGAGTGGCCTGCTTCATTTTCCAGTCTCAAAGTGCCTTCCCAGTTTCGGGAATACTTGATTGTCCTTCTCTCACCTTTGAAGAGTGTCATTATCCCTTCCTCACTGGTAGGAGGATATCAGAAGCCTGAACCCAGATCCCTCCCACGTCCACCTGATACACCTTTGTCCCTGGTTGATGCTGCTGTGGACCCTTTGGCTGTAATAAAATGTAGCCATGAATACAACCATAGCCATGAATACAAACTTGTGCTGAGTCCTACGGATCCTTCCAAGGCAGCGCGGGATGCGCGAGTGCTCATGGAAGTCCCAGACAGGTGGATGATAATTTCAAGACTCAGCTCTCTGAATTCATGCTCCTACTTTTATTGTAGCCTATCCAAGTTAGGCATGGATTTAAAAATACATGATTCATATCGTTTCCAGCAATTCTAGGTGTTTTTTCATGGGACAACTATTCAGGGTTTCTACATCATCGTCTATCTTTAAAAAATGATTTCCAAAATGATGGCATCTTGGTGCATTTATTCCTTACTTTTTCCAAACAGGCAAAAAACAAATCTAATTCTCAGTTTGCCCAGCATTCACTCTCTTAAATTTGAATCGTAGGGAGCAGGGCTCAGAGTCCCCACTTGTTTCATCATTTGTACACAGGCACTTGGACATACAGTCCCAGAACCATCCTCAAAGAGAGGCTACTTTCCTGGCCCAGAAGGGAGGTTGGGAGAGGGAGGAACATCATAGGTTTGCATCAGCTCATTCTCCTCTGCCTCTCCCAGCCCAGAGAAATTCCCCGGGAGAGCTATGCAAGAAGCTCGGAGCAACAAGTCATTTATTATCATCACTGCTCAGGAGGGGAGGTGAAGCAGCGCGGGACAGCGAAGGTGAGCCAGCCGCCAGAGCTGCTGTCCTGATCGGTGGGGCAGGACAGTGGGCACAGCAGTGGGGGCAGGATAGCTGGACCTTCCCAGCCTGGCCCTTCTCCCAGGAGTCAGAAGCAGGGACATGCAGTCCAGAAAGAGTCCAGGCGTGAGCACTCAGGAGAAGCGGGGCTAGATTTCACTCACTTGCAGCAGTTTCTTCTGTTTCCTAAAGGAGGCAGAGGGGTAAGATAGCTCAGGGAGAGAAGGTGTGAATTCTTTCCTCCAGGGTGACTTAGTTCTGGAGTCAACCAGATCCAACGCCAGCCTCATGGTACCTGATGCAAAGAGTCCCACCATCCCACCATGGGTGTGGACTTCCCTGCCTTCCTGGGGTCTTTGTTGTGGGGGCCACTAGATCAGAGACAGAGGTTCTCTGGACTGGGCCACCACTGGAGTAGGAAGACAGGCACGATGCCCCCTTGGGACTCACGGTAAGGGCCCTTTTCTCCTCCCCAAGCCATGAGCTCGCCATCTCTGCCTCTTCTGGACAGTCCCACCGCTCAAACACAGAGACATACTTTAGGGACTCACCTTACACTGGAGCCTTCTCCAGCAGTACAGACACACGGGGACCAGAGATGCCAGAAGCAGCAGAGCCCAAACCGCCAAGAGCATGACGTAAAAGCTTATGAACAGGACCTGGGGACAGAGGACCAAATCTGTCACCACCAAAGTGTTGCCATCTGTGCTCCGTGTTCTCATTCATTTCCAACCTAGGGTCTCTCTCTAGCCCTTCATCCTCAAGTCTGTAGCTTCTTGGGAGGGGGTGCTGAGGAAGAACCTGTGCGTGGGGGGAAGGGGTAAACGAGTCCAGCATGCAGAGAGCAGACAGAAACCCATCGCATCAGGCCTCGGTGTCCTTGTTCTGACAGTGACGGGCTTGGGCTACAATTTGGTGCCTCAGCAGCCCCAAGGCTTGAGAAGATCAAGGGAGAATTGCATTTAACGTCTTTGCGCACTCACAAGGTTAGTTCATTCATTATTTCCGTGTTTGTATTTCCCATGAGTCTATAACACCCACCACCCCAGGAACTATCTCTAGTTTGTTTAATGCCACGTCTGTGGTGACAGTTGTCACGCTGGGTATAGAACGCGTAACACAGCCTTACTCTTGTCTGCCAGCTTGGCCTTCCCTGCCCACTGCGCAACCGCACTCCTACCTCTTGCCCCCCTACCTTCACCATGTTCAGATAAGAGAGGCACAGGTGCAGCCTTCTGGTTTCTTCTGGACTCGGAGTGCTGGGGGGCAGGGTGGCCCCGTACCAGGCACTCGGGGAGACATCACAGATAAAGTCTTCAAAATCTAAGTAGCACCTATAGAAGTTATCAGCTCCAATGGTGATGGCGGCAATGGCTGTGGAGAAAGCTGCCAGGGCGAGCAGGGTCCTCAGCAAAGCCTGGTGGCAGAGGAGGCAGAGAGAGACCTTGGAGACTCAGTCCCCCTGGGAACCCAGCTGGGGAGAGAGGGACAGGCCCATGTGGCCCATGTGTGTCCCAGCAGGAGGCTTGGTTGGTTGGCCTCCAGCTTCTGGGCCTGGTGTCCACTCTTACCCTTCCCCAAACTCACCCAGTAGATGCCACCCCGTTTCTCGTAAATGAAGGCAAGAGCTCCAGCCAGCACGGCCTGGGGAGAGATGGAAGAGAGCAGGACTAACAGCAGATGCAAGCCTTCCAGTTGCCAGTAACCCCCACAGATAGAGCCAGCCATGGGCCAGCCCTTCCTTGGCACACTGCATGTGGGCCTGAGGTTTTGAGCTAAGTTTTGTCATCAATAGTAGGCTAATGGCGAGGGTTAGGCCAGCATCAAACGCCTGAGGTGGCAGGACCCTCTGTTTTAGGGACAATGAAGAGCCCTCCCTCCTTTCTCCAAAACCTTCCTTTTAAAGCAATGGTGTTTTGCAAAAGTTCCAGATGGTGGATGCCCTAGGACATTGGAGAAGCTCTCAGTGCACGATGAGCCTCTGGGTGGCCTCTGGTCCAGGCAACTTTCCCAGCAAGTCCTCAGCAACCCCACCTCCTGGGGTGACAGAACAGGACGTCTGGTATACCATCCACATGGTGGACAGATGGATTCGAATCCTATCTGGCAATTCTAGAACTAATCTGATTGTTTTGCCATTGGTTGCATGAGGATGATTACTTTTGGCTCCTCTCTCAATAAATGCATGTGTTTGCTACCACTCTGTGAGTGTGGGCATGCCAAAGGGCCCCTCAGTGTTACCATGACCTGCCCTCAATCCCTTGTTGCACACACCCATCTGTTGATGTTCACCACTGTCGCTCAGTGACCCCCCACTGGCTTCCCACTGTGTGCAAAGCCCACACAAGGCATTGGGGCAATATTATCTTGTAGAGTATACACTCTCTAGTATGTTCTTCCTCCCCATCTCAATGCAAGTGTCTGGAAATGAGTGTGACCTAGATCCTTGGTTGATGTTTGCTGAATTGGGGTGAAGTGGCCCACGTGGTGGGAGAAGCCTGGGCCCAGAAACGAGGATAGCTGGCCTGTTGACTTTGGACAGACCACCACTTTCCTTGGCTGTTTTCTTATCTGTATTCTCAGCCAAGAATAACTGAGGGGCTTTTCAATTTCTGACACTTTATAGTACCGTGGGTGATGGTGATGGTGCTGATGGTGACGGTGATGGTCTATCACGTCTGATAGGAGGTGAATCTGCCCCTTCTTGGCCTCTCAACCGTCTCCCCGCCCCACTCACCACAGCCCCTGTCCAGATGGCAGCTCCTGAGTCACGCAAGGCGGAAGAGTAGAAAATGTACAGGAAACTCCCCAGGACCCCACTCAACACCCCTAGCACGATCTGTACCACCTGGAGGAAAAAGAAGAACTAAGACGCTGGCTTCTAGATGCCCAGGCCCAGGGGCAACCCTTTGCCCCCAAGTCTCAGGCAGCTTTGAGGACTCCAGGTATACACAGTTGGAATCCCCCATGAAAGAGAAAAAGAGGAGGGAGAAGAGAGGAGGGAGAACCAGGTCATGCTGGGTCTGGAGAAGAGGAGAGGATGGTCAGGGCTCCATCAGCTGGGACTTTAAATGGTCATGTCTCAGGGTGCCTGGGTGGCTTAGTTGGTTAAGTGACTGACTTCAGTTTAGGTCATGATTTCGCGGTCTGTGAGTTTGAGCTCCACATTGGGCTCTGTGTTGACAGCTCAGAACCTGGAGCCTGCTTCAGATTCTATGTCTCTCTCTCTCTGCCCCTCCTCTGCTCACACTCTGTCTGTCTCTCTCTCTCTCTCTCAAAAATAAATAAACATTCAAATAAATAAATAAATGGCTATGTCTCTCCTGCACCCTTTTAGCCCAAAACCCACCCCACCTACAGCTTTTATGGAGAAGACCAGTAAGTATGTAAAAACATCAGAAATAGAGCACAGGAGATCTTGATTTCTAGTAAGAAGATAAAACTGGCTCAGTGTCTGATTCAGAGAGGCTGGCCAAGAGTGTGCACAGCAAAAGGAAGGTTTTCTTTTCCTGATGTGGGGAGTATGGGCAACACTCTGGGCCCCTACTTACCCAGGAGACCACCAGCAGCCGGCTCACGCCCCGGGTCTGGGAGAGGGCGCTGGAGGTGGAGGAACGAAGCAGGGAGCACCCACTTATCAGGAGTTTGGCCAGAGCTGACTCCTGGTGGATGTGCACATCAATGTGGGTGGGCTGCGGAGCTCCAGGGGCCGCCTCACCACTGTCTACTGTCCCCATGCCTGTGGACATCTGTCTGGGAGGGAGGAGGAAGGGAGTGTCAGGGAGAGCTTTGGCAGGTTCGCAGAGTGTTTCCAAAGATTTCACGCCTTCGGGATTTGTGGAGGTCCCTGGTCATGGAGCAACATCCCTGTCCCTTTCTTGTGAGGTGTTCTGTCGGGACAGCCCTGCTCTCCTGGTGCTGTGGCAACTGCTGAGCCCACTGGAGCCTCCCCCTTCACCCTCAAGCTGCTGTTCCCCCATCCTTTCACGGCCTCGAGGTCTGGACCAAGCAGTGCCCCGGATTCCTCACCTCTCCAAATTCTTTTCTCAGCCTGTGTGTGCCATTGAGGCCCCACCTGAAGCCTTTAGGCTCCTGGGCAGAACCCAAGTCCTCGGCTGCCAGGTGAGCTTCTGTTGCCGCAGCTGCTCCACAAAGGGCTTGGGGACCCCCCTCAACCTCTAAACACCTCCCTCTCTACCAACGGCCACTCAGCTCTGCACGGCCTGTGGAAGCTGTACTCCCCACTCTGTCCCCCATATACAAGGAAGGACCAAGTTGCATGTGTGTGGAGGTGGAGGTCAAGGCCAGACTGACTTGGTATCAAACCGGGACACCCCCGCCTTCTGCTCCTACCATCTTCCTGGAGTCCATTTTCCACAGGCCGTTGGTCTCTCCCTCCCACCATCTTCAGCAAGTCCTGGGCCAGGCTTGTGAGGGGGGAGGGATGGGGAGGGGTCCTGGGGAAGGGGAGCCTGGCTGTGGGCTTGCCTCACCTGCTCTCTTTGGGATCCTGGGTGGGGGGTTGCGGGGAGTGTGCCAGCAGGGAGGGCTGGGGCTGGAGCTGGGCACCAGGCGATGGAGGAAGAGGTTGATAGAACACCAGAAAGGCAGGGTGGAGGTGAGGCAGGCTGAATCTTAGCCCAGCCTCTCTGGATGACAGCCAGGGCAGAAGGGCCCCAGTGTGGGGGGTTTCCAGCTATCAGTCCATCCTTGGGCTCCAGCCTGGAGAGCATGGGGGAAAGGTGGGTGGCCTGGGAGCCCATAGAGGTGATCAGCCCAGGAAAACCCTGGGAAGCTCTCTTCTCCCCCATGGCCACTTGGGCAGGTGCTTTCTGGACACAGATCTGCCAGTGCTGTGAATGTGTATGAGTGTGTGTGGTGTGTGTGTGTGTGTGTGTGTGTGTGTGTGTGTGTGCACTCCCATGAGTGCAGTCTCCTTCCCCCCTCCTCTTGCTAGCCTGGTTATCTACTCAAGACTGGAATCCCCCTAGAGGGGCCCCTTTGCCTCTGGCTGTTTTCTGGGAAGTTGCAGTGCTGATGATCAGGCCCTCCTCCTTCCATCCCTGGCTTCTGCTCTTCTCCTTTCTACCGGCTGGCAGGGGCTCCCAGAGGACAGCAGGTGAGCAGGGACCCCACAGGCCGGGTGGTCCCTTCCCAGGAGCCTCTCACTCACTATAGGACATTTCTCTCTTGCGGAGTCTCCAAGGCCAGTTCCCAAAGCCCCCATCCTATCTCACATGACGCTGCTTCCCCCCATTCCCAGTCCCTATAGGATCTGCTGGGGGGTGGGCAGGATGCTCTAAAATGGATGGGACCTGGGGAGGGTAGGGGTATGTGCTGCTTGCAGCAGCCTGGCTCTCTTTCACCTCACTAGGCCTCACCCCACCTTCATTCCTGGTGGGGTGGCTGTGGCTCAGGCGGCTTGGTGGTGAGAAGTCCTTCAGAATGAAGCTGGAAAGTGGTGGGCCTGATGTAGCAGGGTTCCTGTGGCATGGGAGGGGAATTCTCACAGGACTGGCCTGGTCCAGAAGTAGAGCAGGGGGCTCAGCTGAGCTGGGTTGGAGTGTGGTGGGGGGAGTGGTGGTTCCCAGGGGGCTCAGGGGCCGTTGTGACACTGACTCCTGGGACCCCAGGGGAGATATGGCTGGAATCAGGCGGGACTTCCTTATGTGTGTCTGTGAACAAGTCTGAACCTTCTTGTGTGTCTGCAGAACTGTCAAACACCTGTCCTTTATACCTCCAAAAAGACCAGGTAGATGCAAGTATGACATTGCTTTGAAAAGGACATAGAGGGGTGCCTGGGTGGCTCAGTTGGTTAAGCGTCCGACTTTGGCTCAGGTCATGATCTCATGGTTCGTGGGTTTGAGCCCTGCGTTGGGCTCTCTGCTGACAGCTATCTTAGAACCTGGGGCCTGTGCTTGGATTCTGTGTCTCCCTCTCTCTCTGACCCTCCCTTGTTCACACTGTCTCTCTCTCAAAAATTAAAAAAAAAATAAAAAAAAATTTAAAATTCATTCGGCATAACACCCTCAAGTTCTATCCCTGTTGCTACACATGGCCAGATTTCATTCCTTCTCATTGCCATGTAGTATTCCATTGTATAGATAAACCACATCTTCTTGATCCATCTGTCAGTTGATGGACACTTAGGCTCTTTCCATGTTTTGGCTATTGTTGAGAGTGCTGCTATGAACATTGGGGTACATGTGCTCCTATGCATCAGCACTCCTGTATCCCTTGGGTAAATTCCTAGCAGTGCTATTCCTGGGTCATAGGGGAGTTCTATTGTTAATTTTTTGAGGAACCTCCACACTGTTTTCCAGAGGGGCAGCACCAGTTTACATTCCAACCAGCAGTGCAGAGAAGGACAGATACCATATGTCTGCACGTATAGGACAATTAGGAGGAACTTAACAGAGGACCGTGGCGGAGAAGAAGGAGGGAAATAGTGGGGGAGAGAGAAGGAGGCAAACCATGAGAGACTCTTGAATGCTGAGAACAAACTGAAGACTGATGGGGGTGGAGGGAAGGAAAGGGGGGTGATGGGCATGGGGGAGGGCACTTGTGGGGATGAGCACTGGGTGTTGTATGGAAACCAACTTGACAATAAACTATTAAATTTTTTTTAAAAAAAGAAAAGGACATAGAATAAAAGGGAAGACTTTAGGCTTGCCATCATTGCTGTTGTTAGAATTGTTATTGATATAACTACGATTTCCATCAGTGGTGGTGAAGTAGGATGCCCATTGGAATTACTATGGAGGATTGCTTTTGGAAATGGGCAAGTTGATTCCAAAGTGTATATGGAGAAGTAACCCAGCAAAAATGGCCATGAAAGAAAAAGATAACATGAAGGGGTTATGAAATAACTCAATTAAATATTACTCATTTTCACTCCATACTCATTTTTAAAAGATTTACTCCATACTCATTTAATTTTTTAAAATAAATTTACTCCATACTCATTAAGAATTTTTTTAAAAAATTTTTAAAGAGAGAGAGAGGGAGGGAGCAGGGGAGGGGACAGAGAAAGAGGGAGAAAGAATCTCAAGCAGCCTCCGTGCTCAGCACGGAGCCCACAAGGCTCAGTCCCATGACCCTGCGATCATGAGCTGAGCTTAAATCAAGAGCTGGACACTCAACCGACTGAGCCACCCGGCTGCCCCATAAACTCATACTCATAACTAAAATTGTGGCAGTGGTGCCTGTCTCATCAGACACACCAATGGGCAGAGTATAAAGACTAGAATAGCCCTGGATTCCAATGAAAGTTTCATTTTTGCTCTGGGGAACATTTTAAATCAGTAGGATAAAGATAATATATTCTTCAAACAGACCTTATCCTTCAGCAGTTAACCATCTGAGGGGAAAATACCCACAACAACTTGGATCCATATATTCCAACTTATAAGATAAATCCCAGATGAATTGAGATTTAAATGTGAAAATGGAAAGCATAAAACTATGAAGAAGAAAACAGGGAAGAATTATTTTATGATCTTGATGTGGAAAAGTCCTTTTTAAGTATGATATAAACCCAGAAATCAGAATAAAGATGGAAGCTTTAGTTAATCAAAAAATAAATCACAAATTGTAAAGAAATATTTGGAAATTGTGTCACAGATGGCAATTTTTTGAATACGCAAAGAATTCCTATACAAAACAAGACAGTAAAAACGCGACGGACATAGGATATGAACAGAGAGCTCACAAAAAAAGAGGAAAAAAAAAACGGCTCTTAGACATAGGAAACAATGACCAATATCACTCATCATAAGAGAATTATGGATGGAAATGATACTGGAATAGTCACAGAAAGCAGATCAGTAGTTGCCTCAGGCCAGGGGTTAGGGGGCTTACTGGGGAGGGAACATTACAGAACTTTTTGTAACATAGAAATGTTCTCTATCTTGATTGTAGCTGGGGTTGTACAAATGTATGAATTTGTCAAACATCATTGAGATACACCGGAAAGGGGGCAGTAGGTTACATAAAACTGATTAAAATCTATACTGGAATGTAATTTTCCAGATATACATTTGAAAAAAGATTTAAAGAATTGCTGACATCTTCCTCTGGTCATGGAGAGGGGCAGTGAACCTTCTTTGATCTTGCTCCTGAATGTGAATTTCATGGGGTAGCTCATGGGGTAGAGGGCAATATCTATTCAAGTGACACATGCATATTCACATTTACCTGCCAATTGTTTGTAATCAATTATTCACTGGTTTGTAAGAGACAATTATTCATTGTTTGTAAGAGAAAATAAATGTCTATCAATAGGAGACTGTTTAAAAATCATGATGTATTCCTACAACGAAATACTTTGCAGCTGGACAAATGAGTGAGAAAGGATCATTTTCAAACACAGTTCTGTGAACAAATCATTGTGCAGTGTATGTAGTATCCTGACGTTTGTGGGCAAAGGAGGAGGAGAATATTATTATACGCTTTTGTGTGCAAAAAATGTCATTGTAGGATATATAAGAAAATGATAATATTAGTCTTTGACTAGAAGGCAAGTAGGTGATTGGGAGAGAAAGATGAGAAGGAGGGTTTTAAAGGTATACCCTTTTGTATCTTTCAAATTTTTTCACCATATGGAAGTATCATGTGTAAATATGTATATTAAGTTCCTGAAATAATTCAGATTCCTTTCTTTGTCCAACCCAAGACCTAGACAAACTGTGTCAGGCAATTCTGGGAAATGACCCAAGAATATATGTAGTGAAGAATTCTAGAGGTGATATGGATTTGCATCCCAGATTAAGGCCACAGTGACACTGATACTTGCTCTGGGAAGACCCTTTGGATGTTGACAAAGGACTGTTTTCTCTCCTTTCACTCATATGACATATTCCTTTTTATCTTACTTGGTTCCCAGACCTCACTTCTGTATGTCTTCTTCCCAGCCAGAAGGATGACCCAAAACATGGTGACTGTGAATGGCATCGATGTGGCCTCTACACTGTCCCAGCCCACTCACATCAACATCCACATCTATCAGGAATCAGCTTTGGGACAATTGCTCAAAGCTGGGGCTTCCCTGAAGGAACTCTTTTCTCATCCTCGGGACACTGGCCTTACTGGCCTTTCCAAGGCCAGGATGAGCCATGGGCAGCTGGCATTGGGGGTAAGAATGGCAGGTACTAAAGAGGATGGTAACTCTCCTTCCATAGGATGGAAAAAATGTGGGTTGATTCCTTCGGAGAACTTACTATTGGTATCCCATCTTTTTTGGGAAAAGAAAGTTTTGGTAGGCTCCCCACACATTTAGATGGAAAAGAGTGATGGGCCTCTTTGGTACAGCAGGGGCCATCCCAGCTTGAGGGGATATGTGGAAGAATCCCTGCGGGCTGTTAGCTCAGTTGAATGGAACCCATGTGAACTGAGGGCCTGCAGATATGAGGCAATATGATAGACACTTCAAGGAGAACTACAGAGAGAATCCCTAGGCTGTCACCTAAAAGTGCTCAACATCAGTCAGAAGGGATCAGATCACTATACTCATAGCTAGAATTAAAGGTAGAGCAGGTGAGATCCTTGGGAACTGACCTGCAGGAGTTGACATCTGAGCCAGACCTTGCATGGAGGAAGAGCAGGTGTAGACAGATAAAGGTGAAAGATGGAAGAAAAAAAAATCCCACATCAAGAGAACTGCAAGAGCAAGGAGGGAGAAGCCAGTATGCATTGGGCAAGTCCTGTCAGTAAAGAGAATGAGACTCCTGGCAGATCAGACTGGAAATGCAGCCTAGGGTCCAATTGCTGAGAGCCTTGAGTGACAGGGTGAGAAGCTGACCTGAATCAGCGTCAGTGGTGGGAAGGCTGTCGATGGTTTCTGAGCAGGAACCTGGGCCTGCCTCACAGCCAAGAGATGTCCACATAAGAAGTGTGGAGGGTCTACACCTGCCTGGGCCACAGTAGAAATGACAAGGAAAGAGAGGAGTCTACATCCTCTGTAGATGACGTCTCATGACTTGGGAGTGGGTGGGCTTGGGGTACAAAGGAGTAGAAGAATCCAAGAACATGCTGAGGTTTGGAGTGTGGGTGACCAGGAGACTGAGGCCCTGGAATTCAGGAGAATTAGACACTGGGGGTGCAGGTGGGGTGTGGAACTTGGACGTGATGGATCTGAAATGCTGCAGGGATATGTAGATGGTGATGTCCAAGAGGCTGTGATGGCTGCATTCTCCAGGAAGCAGGCACTGAAACAGAGTTCAACGTGCAATGTCACAGTGTGACAGCTATGAAATGAAAAAGGAAGGAGAAAGATGGGGTAAGGAGAGACACTAGATCATGACGCAGGCCCGACAAGGTCTCTGCCAGGCCAGTACAGGGCTCAGGAGAAAGAACTGCCCATTATGGGATGCTGTATTGGATAAAAGTGGCCCTCGTACCACCACCTTGCTTCACCAATGGCTGGGTGGGCATCCCCAAAGAATGTGCCCATGGCTTTAAAGGTGAGGGACCTTTGACCACTGATGGCTGTCAGTCAAAACACTCTTTTGTCCCATCTGGGACAGGATGATTGGATTCCCAAGGGAGAATGAGGAGGAAAAAAGTGAGAATCATAAGGTAGGATGACAAAGTATAATATTTAGGAAAAAGTAATGATGGGAATTCACGTCAGAGGGATGGTGGGGAGCCACAACATGCTGGTTCATGGATGTGAAGGGGCCAGAATCCTCTAGAATCAGAGCTGCAGAGAGGTCAAGATAGGAAAAGGAGAGGTAGGCATCTAAGTAAGAGCTGGGTGGCTGCTCCTGGGGCATGTGGGCTGGTGGAAAGGGAGCTGACTTTTCACCTTGTCTTGCAGGTGACACATATATTGTTAGGGGCTCTGAGCTGTGCCCTTGGAGTGTTACTCTGCTTAGGACCCCAGACAGAGCTGTGCACCTCAGGCTGCGCCTTCTGGGCAGGGACTGTGGTGAGTAAGGAAGGGGCTGGAAGCTCGGTGGGAGGCAAGTTCCTTTGGATCTGGGTCAGGGATTGGGGGAAGAAATCAAAGACTCAGATACAAATGCCCTTTGCCATGAGGAAGCTGCCTTAAGGGGCAAGCGAAATCCTTTTACTCTCCACTTTCCTCCCTAAGGGCAGGCTGGGAAGGACAGGGCACAGTAATGGAGTCCTGTCCTGTTGCCTGCTTTCTTTGCTGGTCCCTCGGATTGTGCTTTGAATCAGCTGTCCTGGGAATGAGTGAAGAGTCACCTCAGGAGAGTAAACTGGAGGCCTTTTTCACTGTCTTGTCGTTCCAGGCTATTGCAGCAGGAGCTGGAGCCATTGTCTATGAGAAGCACCGGGGCAAACTTTCAGTGAGTCTTGGGTGTCCTCTGCCCTCTCCTTTGTCTGTTGTTTTTTTTTTCCCTAGTTTTCTGTTTTCTTCCCTTTGGCTCCTGATACTTCAGGATCTTTGCTACTGTAGGGATGGAGTGGGATTCCTGGGCCAGGAAGTGAGGAAGAAGAGACAAGTTTAGAGCCAGGACCTGATGGCTCTATCCTTAATGAGGAGGGTCTGAGCCCTGCCCTTCTCCCTTTTAGGGCTGTGTTTCAGGTCTGCTCCTGCTGGCTGGTGTCACCACAGCCACCGCTGCTGTTGTCCTCTGTGTGAATAGCTTAACCTGGCAAAGTGATGGCTTCTATGACATCGACTCTGCGTGTGATTACCCAGAACCTGCTGTCACAACCACTGGGTACCAAAAGTCGTGGCCAAGAAGTCAGGAGTCACACTGGAGAAAGGATAGATGTAGAACCTACATGCATATACTGATGGTGAGAAGAGTCCAGTCTTCCAGGGACCCATCACAAGACTCTGTTCCCAAGGACCTAGGGCACCGGAAGGCAAGGATGTAGGCTCTTTGAGCGTGGACGTAGGTCTGTGGTACAGGAGGTTTTAACTTAGCTGGAGACGTATTTCAGACCCTCATGGATAAGCGTTCCCTGAATCAAAGGGAATGAGAAGCAAAGAGGAGACACTGAAGAGAGGACATCAAGAAACACCCTTCTAGCTTTTCTGGTGTGCCCCTGTCCCATCATCTATTGTTGTATAACACCACACCCAACATGTTGTGGCTTAAAACTATAACTTATTATTACTTCTCACATTCTGTGAGTTGGCTGGGCTCAGATAGCCAGTTTTCACTTGGGTTTATCATGCACTTGCAGTTGGATGTCAGTTGGGGGTGAAGTCATCTGAGAACTCATTTGGGTTGGATCTCCAAGACGGCTCTCATGTGGCTGGGAGCCCAGCTGAGGCCATCAACTAGGGAGCCTACAATGGCTCCTCCTTGTGGCTTGGGCTTCTCATGGCACGACAACTAGGTTCCAACAGGGAGTATCCCACTGTGCATATTTCAAGAGGTAGGAAATGGAAGCTGCCAGGCATAGCGTCACCTCCACTGTATTTTATTGTTCAAAACGATTCTAGGCTGTTCCAGATTCTAGGGGTGGAGAAATAGACCTGCCTCTTCGTAAGATGTGGTAAGGTCACATTGCAGACAACTCTGGGGTAGAGCTGTAGTTGGAAAATGCACTCTGCTTTGGTGGGAAGTAGTTGGTTGGACAGAGTCTGAAACCTGGCTGGGTTGATAAGGTGGCTGTAAGAGCAGAATCAGGGGAGCAGCCTCCTGACTATGTCTTTTTCTTCTTTCATCTCTAGAACTTGTTCCTAGGAATCCGTGCTCTGCTCCTGGCTGTCTGTGTCCTGCAGGCCATCATATCCTTGGCTTCTCTGAGCATGGGTCTTCGAAACTTGTGTGGCCAGAGCTCTCGGCCCCTGGTGAGTTGTCAGGGAGGCACTGGGGAAAGAATGGTCTGTGTGGTGAAGCTCTGGGAACAGGGAGCATCATCAGGGCCGGGAGCATGGCTCACCTGCTTTCCAGCACACAGCTGGGCCCTTCGCTGTGCAGGGAGAGTGTGCCAGCACCGTGTCTGAATAGCTTCTGCCCTCTGCCTCTCCAGGTCCCCCTTTTACCCTTTTTGTCCCAGATTCCTGACTAGCTCACCCTCTTCTGTACCTTTTCCTTCCCTTCCTCTTTCCTTTCCCAATTTCAAGTTCTATGAAGCTAACTAGGCCCCGTCTTTCTCCCACAATTATTGACATCTCCCTGGTTTTTTCAGGATGAGGAAGGGTCAGAGAAGAAGTTACTGGGGGAGAATTCAGTGCCTCCCTCTCCTTCCAAGGAGAAGACCATGGAAGCCATCATCCTGTGAGCCACCGGAGACCCTGTCTGGGCCCCTGCATGTCCCTGACGGGAGTAGCCCAGGGCCACTGGGGAGGACAGCCCCCACTCCCCAGGGCCCTTCACTGACCTGCTCCTCACACTTGCATCTCTTTTGGTCGCTGTCCCAGTCCTCCTTCTCTCCCCACTGTTCCATCACAGTGGCCTCAAGTCACTGAACGGGTGTCGTCGCATTTTCTCCAGAGCTAATTAAACATAAACAACAGGAAAACTCATTTTGCCCAGAAAGGATGTGGTCTCCCTTTGTTTATGTACACGGTGCACCATGAAGCACCTTTCTCTGTGTTGATACATATGGAATTAAGTGAGGGCCAGTTTGTGACATGGAAACAAAGTCCCACTGAGACTAAATTTAATTATGTTTTGCTCTATATCCTAAGTGGCAAACTTCCTTTTTACAATTTCCTTCTATTCAGTGTAAAGTGAAAATAATTCTCATATACAGTACTTAGAATGTTTTTACCTACTGAATTTGTCTTTAAGCACCTATAATTTTGACTATAACTTTCTGTGGGATTTATAGGACTATGTCAGGCTTGAAGCAAGGTGTTTTTTTTAATGTTTTTATTATTTAGCTGAGAGAGAGAGAGAGAAAGAGAGTAAGAGAGAGGAGACACAGAATCCAAAGCAGGCTTCAGGCTCTGCTCTGTCAGCACAGAGCCTGACACGGGGCTTGAACCCACAGACCATGAGATCATGACCTGAGCCAAAGTTGGACGCTTCACTGACTGAGCTACCCAGGCGCCTCTGGAACAAGGCTTTTTCCTCTTTCCCCCTCCCTTCCTCCCTCCTTCCATTTTCAGGGCACCTGAGTGACTCAGTCGGTTGAGTGTCTGACTCTTGATTTTGGCTCAGGTCATGATCTAAGGGTTGTGGGATCAAACCCCGCACTGGGCTCCTCGCTGAGTGTGGAGCGTGCTCAAGATTCTTTCTCTCTCTCTCCCTCTGCCTTTCTCTCCCCTTGTGCATTTTTTCCTTTCTCTCTCTAAAATAAAAAGGAGGGAAAATAGTTAAATTTTTTTTAATTTTCTTTATACACCTATAAAAATATATTGTAAATATATAGATGCAAGCATTTCTGAAGGGTAAGAAAGCAGGTTATGGTCTGTAGAGTTAACAAGTGACAGTAATTCTGGCTTTTTTCTTCCCAACGTAGTGAGTGGCCTTGTACCTCCATGTGGCTTTATGAAATCTCTGTGACATAGGGTTTATCACTCCTTAGTAGACCACAGGGAAAGAACTGGTCTGCAACAACAGGCAGACTGGCTCCCCTGCACCCACTACACAGTGCTGCCTCACTGGGCTGTGCTGAACAGATGCAGAGCTGCTAAAACAGGTGAGGGATGGTCCTGTGCATGGGGGTTCAGAATGGAGGACTTGTGTCTGTCTCCCCAGGGCCCCTTCCTGCCTAGTACTTAGATAGAGGTCTGTAAATAAGCTTGTGTAAGAAAAAGTCACAGAGATAAGGCAGAAATATGTTCAGAGTACTAAACAGGGGTTGGCAAGTTTCACCCTGAGGCTCAAGTCCTGTCTGTACCTATTTTTGTCAATAAAGTTTTATTGAAACACAACCACACCCATTTGTTTACACATTGCTTCATAGGCAGAGTGGAATGGCCTCAACAGAGACTGAAGGGCCCACAAAGCCCAATGTATTTACTAGCAGGCCTTTAACAGAGAAAGTTTGCCATCCCCTGGTGTAGGGACCACAGTGGGGAGAGTGGCTAGTTCTACTGGGTGATTGATGGGAGCCTATATTCTTCTTCTTCTTTTTTTTCATAATGTTTTTATTTATTTTTGAGAGAGACAGAGACCGAGCACAGCCAGGGAGGGCCAGGAAGAGAGGGACACACAGAATCAGAAGCAGGCTCCAGGCTCTGAGCTGTCAGCACAGAGCCCAATGAGGGGCTCGAACTCATGAACTGTGAGATCATGTCCTAAGCCAAAATCAAACACTTAACTGAGCCATCCAGGTGCCCAGCAGCCTATATTATTGCTGCCACAAGTGTTAATCTGCCTCCAGATTTATTGCCCTGTGGTGTAAGCGACTCAGGGAACTTGCTAGAGATACAAACCCTGCCCCACCCCAGATCTGCTGAGTCAAAATTCATATTTTCACAAGGTGTGCCGGTGGTGTTTCATGTGTTGAACACATTTTGAGAAGCGTGGGGATAGATAATGACATCTTGCCGGGGAGAACTTAGATGTGGAACACGGCCTCTTGAATTTAATCTTTTTGTTCTAATTCTTTGTATGAGCTTGTCAGATGCTATTAACTTCTGTGCGTCAGTGTTTCTAAACCAGTCCATTTACGGCCATATCAGATAGAGGTGTTTTTCATTTTTCATTCTGGTAAATAAATGTCAACCTGATGAGGGTTGTGGTTTTTTGGGGTTTTTTTGGATGTTGTTGCACAAAATGGTCTCTTAATGTCGGAGTCTGGCAACTTCTTCTCCCCACCCCCCCGAAGTTGCCAAATCTCTGAGGGTGGTGCTCGCTCTATCTCATCCCTCTCCCCCTCCCCATTTCCTCTATTCCTGTCTCCCCTCCCCTCCCTCTCCTCACTCTGTGACTAGCCCTGGGTGTTTCTGAATCTTTTTCTTTTCTGTAAGAAATCAGATGTGAAATCCCTCTCCTCTTGCTTTTGTTTACTTAGAAAAACCAACAGCTATTGGTCTATTTGCACAGCTTGGTCTTGGTGGTGAAACTGTATTGATAGATGGAAATGACTTCATGACCCTGACATGGGGTCAGGCAAGTAATCCCAGGCTTTATATATATTTGTTGAAGGATTTAAAACCAGAGTATGAACAGGAAATAGTTCTATTTTTATTTTCTAATCGCTGCTTTTAACTGTGTTTTGATAACTCCTCATTTCCCCTTTGGATATGAGGTCCTTTAGCATCAGGACCAGGTCCCAGATTCCCTAACCTGCACAAACCTAACATATTTGATGTTCAAGACCCAGTCTTGTTCATTTTCATTATTTATTATTATTTTTAAAAAATGTTTATTTATTTTGAGAGAGAGTGAGGGAGAGAGAAAGAATCCCAAGGAGTCTCCACACTGTCAGCACAGAGCCGGATATGGGGCCTCGAACCCATGAACGAGGGCACCATGATCTGAACCGAAGTTGGATGCTTAACCCACTGAGCCGCCCAGGCACCCCACTACACATTTTTAAAAACTTCCCTTGTCAGAGCTTGACTTGCCTGCTCCAGTGTAGACCAGGATGCTAGACTGGGAGGGGCTGGAAGGAAGTGTACCCCACTCCCGCCTGGGACGGGGAAGAGGGACTAAGAGCAAAGCCTCCTCAGGGGGGAGAGGGTGCTGGGACTTCGTATGCTCAGCGAGGTCCAGCAGAGGCCCGTGTGGTGGGTGGTGTCTTCTTGCTCAATCTGGGAGGCACCAGGCAATTCACCCCGCCCTCTACTCCATTAGCTGTAAATGGGGAAACTTCCTGGAAAAGTAATGCCCAAAGGACAGAGCGCTGAGAGGGCGGGAAGGGGAAGGCTTTCAGGCAGTGGCCATCTTCCTTAACTATTTCTCGCCCCTGCAAAGCACAGTCTCTTCAGATACATTTCCGGGAATGGGGTCAAACCCTGTTAACTCAAACCGCACAAAGAAAGCCCTGGAGCCTCAGATCCAAACTGAGCTCTCTCTGTCTCTCTCTCTCTCTCTCACACACACACACAAAATGTGCAATGAACGTTTAGGAAAAACTGACTTTATTTTAAAAATTCCTCCTGAAAAGTAGGAAGGAGACAGGACAACTGTTAGTTTTCACCGCTAGGGGCCGCTATGACCGTCTTCCGTATTTTCTGGCTGAGTTCATTTCTGCCTCTCCCCTCTTGAGGCGCCCCCTCCTCATGCATGATTTCTTGTTCGTTCGTTTGTGTGTGTGTGTGTGTGTGTGTGTGTGTGTGTGTGTGTGTGTGTGTGTAGATTCCCTTGACATCTCAAAACAAAACAAAACGGAACGAAACGAAACAAAACAAAACAAAACACTTGAGCACTTGACCAGAAGGTGATCAATATCCTATCCTCTGTCTGAAAAATACAATACCTTTTGAGTGTTCCCGGCTACATGAAGTTCTTGTCTTGAATTTTAAGTTCTATCCTGATTTATTTTAATCTCATACATTGGATATCTTTTGTTTTTTTGTTTTTTTTTTTGGTGTGCTCAATGTTTGTTCAGATTTGCTTATGTTTTTACTAAGAACAGAATGCTCTCCTTTTCTTCTTGTAATTCAGGCCTTCTTCCTGATATTGCTTTTCTTCTTGAGCTACATCATTTCTAAGTTTCTTCAAAAGTAAAGGTCTCACCTCACATCTGTCAGAATGGCTAAAATGAAGAACTCAGGCAACAACAGATGTTGGCAAGGATGCGAAAGGGGAACACTTTTTCACTGCTGATGGGGATGTAAACTGGTGCAGCCACTCTGGAGAACAGTATGGAGTTTCTTCAAAAAGTTAAAAATAGAGGGGCACCTGGGTGGTTTAGTTGGTTAAGTGTCCGACTTTCGCTTAGGTCATGATCTCGCGGTTCGTGGGTTCGAGCCCTGCGTCGGGCTCTGTGCTGGCTGCCAGCTCAGAGCCTGGAGCCTGTTTCAGAGTCTATGACTCCCTCTCTCTCTGATCCTCCCCTGCTCATCCTGTCTCTCTGTCTCCTAGAAATAAATAAAACATTTTTAAAAAGTTAAAAATAGAGGCACCTGCGGGTGCCTGGGTGGCTCAGTCAGTTGAGCGTCTGATTTCGGTTCAGGTCATTATCTCATGGTTTGTGAGTTCGAGCCCAGAGTTGGGCTCTTTGCTGACAGCTGGAAGACTGGAGCCTGCTTTGGATTCTGTGTCTCCCTCTCTCTCTGCCCTTCCCCGCTTGCACTCTGTCTCTCTCTCAAAAATAAACATTAAAAATTAAAAAAAAAATAGAACTACCCTATGACCCAGCAATTGCACTACTAGGTATTTATCCTAAGGGTACAAAAATGCTGATCCGTAGGGCCACATACACACCAATGTTTATAGCAGTGCTATCAACGATAGCCAAAGTATGGAGAGAGCCCAAATGTCCATTGACTGATGAATGGATTAAGAAGACATGGTATATACATACAATGGACTATTACTCGGTAATCAAGAAGTATGAAATCTTGCCATTTGCAACTATGTGGATGAAACGAGAGTGAAATACGCTAAGTGAAATAAGTCAGTCAAAGAAAGGTAAATATCATATGATTTCATTCCTATATGGAATTTAAGAAACACAACAGACTGTCTGAATTACATTTTTGATCAATCTCTTTCCTGGATTCTCCCCTGTAACTGCTTCTGAAATCAAAATGAGACATGCGTTCAACCTTCTCACCCCAGTGTGCGAAGGGATCTCCTGTTCCCTTCTTGATTTCCATTTTTTATCTCTTTGTTTCTACTTGTTGCATTCGGGATATATGCTTCATAATTATTTGCCAAGTTCACTCATTACTGCCTAAGTTATAACGATCTGCTTTATTTTTGAGAGTGAGAGAGAGAGAGAGAGAGAGAATCCCAAGGAGGCTCTGCTCTGACAGCACGGAGGGGAGCTCGATCTCATGAACCACGAGATCATGGCCTGAGCAGAAATCAAGAGTCAGATACTCAACCTACTGAGCCACCCAAGCATCCCTGTAACAATGGGCTTTTAACTATTCTATTACATTTAACATTCTTATTAAACATCTCTAGACATTACATTCACTTCTTTTTCAAATCTTCCTCTTTTCTCTTTTTTTAATGTTTATTTTTGAGAGAGACAGAGAGAGAGACAGAGACAGAGAGAGAGAGAGAGACAGAACATGAGCTGGGGAGGGGCAGAGAGAGGGGAAGGGCAGAGGACCTGAAGCGGGCTCTGCACTGACAGCAGAGAGCCCGATGCAGGGCTCAAACTCATGAACCATGAAATCATGACCTGAGTCAAGTCTACTGACTGAACCACGCAGGGGACCCAAATCTTCTGGCTGTCTTGTCCTTCAGCCATGCCACTGAGGATCTCTTTTATTTCTTCATTATTTTTTTTAATGTTTTATTTATTTCTAGGAGAGAGACAGAGACAGCGTGAGCAGGGGAGGGTCAGAGAGAGAGGGAGTCACAGACTGACACAGGCTCCAGGCTCTGAGCTGGCAGTCAGCACAGAGCCCGACACGGGGCTCGAACCCATGAACCACGAGATCATGACCTAAGCGAAAGTCGGACGCTTAACCGACTAAGCCACCCAGGAGCTCCTCTTCTATTTCTTTAAAAGCTTACTGCTTTATTTGTTTTATTTTCTGTAGGAAATAATACCAATGTTTGAAGGTTTGAAGTTTTTGTTGTTTTCTCTTAACCTATTCTCACCACTAATATCTAATTTATTTTTATTTACAACTTTTTAAAATCATTTTAATCAGTACCAAGTGTACAGTTCGGTGGCATTAAGTACATTCACATTGTTGTGTGACCATTCCCATCCTCTGTCTCTGGAACATCTCATCTTCCCCAAAGGAAACTCTGTCCCCAAGAAACACTAGCTCCCCCCGACCCACCCCTGCCCACATGCACACCCTGCCTCCTGGCTTCCAGCCCCTGGAAACCAGGATTCTACTTTCTGCCTCTATGAATTTTATGCTCTAGGTGCCTTATATAAGTGGAATCATATAATATTTGTTCTTTTGTGACTGGCTTGTTTCAAGGTTCACCTATGTTGTAACATGTGTCAGATTTCCCTTCCTGTTTGAGCATGAATAATATTCCACTATATGCACATAACACATTTAGTTCAGCCACTCTCCTGTGGATGGACAGTTTGGTTTGTAAATGTAAATTTGGAAGTCAGCGGTGAAGTGTAATGGTAAACAAGCCTTCCTGTCTTATATATACAAGAGTGATATTAGAGAGAGTTGGGACCACAGCTTCTAAAGATTTGTTGGATGGATCAATAAATAGAATGAATTATTTTTTCTAGCTGTGCATAGAGTTTGTTTGAGCCATTTACATTCAGTTTACATTGGGATTAATGGGACATGTTTGGAGGGTAATTGAGTAGAGCTTCGATTTCCAGTGTGGGATTTAGAAGAACATTCCCACGAGGAGATACATCAGAACCATGTGGAGGCTTTCTCAAGTTGTCCACATTTTCTTGGTTGAAACATTGAGGTGGGGAAAGTATTCTTTGAGAATCACTGGGTGAGTGTTAGTAGAAAATCTCATGATCACGTGGCCTTGGCATTCATTCCCCCTTTTCCTAAGGATGGCCTTGGATTTCAATTTGGGGACCCTTCTCTTTTTTTGTCTGGCTATATGTTCATGGTGGGGCTTTATCTTCAGTTCCAGGGATAAAGTATGTGACCCAAACTTCCATCAAACCTCAAATCATTTCCCTGAGACCATGGTGATTGTTTCTCAAGTGGTCACACCTAAGCTGGTCACATCAGGGCAAGTCTTAGGGCTACCAGAAAAGGCTTCTGCTCTTAACGCTGAACTTGAACCTGGAAGGATGTAGAGTTGGCACTGCGGCAGCCATACTGCCACCATGAGCAGTTGACCCTAGGAACTTAAGGATGAAGACAAGCTATGGAGTCTGAGCTGAGGTGGGAAAAAGCCTACTCCAGATGATACTGCTTGGGCCAGAATTCAGCAGTGCCTGAAGTCAGAGTGACTCTTGACCATTTTAGTATGTGACCAAGTAAGTAATCTTTTCATTAGAAGTCGCTTGCTGTTGAAACAGATCTAATCAACAGGTGGATAGGGGCACCTGGGTGGCTCAGTCAGTTAAGCGCCCAACTCTTGATTTCAGCTCAGGTCATCAATTCATGGTTTGTGAGTTCAAGCCCCACTTTGTCAGGCTCTGCGCTAATGATGCCGAGTCAGCTTGGGACACTGTGTCTTTTTCTCTGCCCCTTCCCCGCTTGCACTCTCTGTTTCTCTCTCAAAAATAAATAAATAAACTAAAAAAAAAATAGAGAGAGACAGAGATAAGTAACTGATGTTTAAGTTGGTGCCCAGAAATCTCTAGCTCCCAGATAGATGCTGGGGTGGTGTCCTCAAAGCGTCCCAAGCCGGGTGCCATTTCTGGGAATGAACCGGGCACATGCTTGACTGTTGTTACTTGGTGGAATAAAATATTATGTAACACTGGGGAGAAAATCACATATGCATCAACGTGACTGTCACATTACACTGACACCATTCCCCTAAATTACCGCTCCCTGATGAGCAAATTTGGGTTACAAAACCATATGTGTAGCATAACAGATTGTATATACTCTTTGCAATGTATGCAAATATACACACACATATATATGTAAATGTATGGATATTTATTTATAAATGCTCAGGGGAGGAAACACCAAAACTGGCAACTTTGGCTGCCTCAAGCGGGAGAAACTGAGCATGTAGGAGATGAGGTAGGAGGGAGATTATTATATACCCATCCCTAAGTTCTGGACATTCCCGAATCAAAAAACTAATTTGAATTAAGCATTCTAAAAACTTCTAAAAACTGAAGGAAGTCTTCCCCTACATCCTGTTTCTGCTCTCTGAGCCATCTGGCTTTATCACTAAACCCATCTGCCTTTGTCATTTTACTTCTTTAGCGAGACAACAGCATGACATCCTACAATCCGTGAGATGACCCAGCGTGCACAGAGAAGGACCCAGAGGGCAGGCAAGAGTACAAAAACTCATAAACCAGAAAGAGCCTCTGCAGAATGATTGGGTCCCTTGGGGGAGCTGTGATTTCGAGTGGTCCCCTTTCTTGGGCCATCGTGGGGGTTGGGAGTCCCTGGCTGGACTGCCCGCATGAGGAGGAGCTCCTGCAGAGAAAAAGCCAGGGATGGCCAGGTACGTGAGAAAAGGAGAAGGCTAAATGAGCTGAGAGAAAGACAGGCTCTAAGAGAAGCAGAAAGGAAATGAAGAACATCCAAATAGCATACGTAGCACCCTTTTTAATGTCTGCGTAATAGACCCCTCATCTCCCCGCTGGTGAGCTTTGACTCTGCTTCCTGTATTTTTGTCTCTGGAAACACTGCAAGGGCTAGACGGCCCTGACCAGAGCTTCTATTGCTCTGAGAGGAAGTCTTTGGATAGGATTGCTCATTGAAGGGCATAAATATTTCAAAATGCGATCAATGCCATCGGAGAGCTTTCCAAAAAGACTGCAATAATTTACATTCCCCTGGCAGCCCATTAAAGTCTCCTTTGTACTTCTCCCGAAACTCACCATTATTTGTGATGGATATTATTGGATGGATGGAATATGGCATGGATATTATTACCCTTTCCAGTGTTTGCAAATTGTTATTTTAACTTTCACCTCCTTTACTGTTTATAAAGCGGAGTATGTTTTCATCTGTGGATTGGCTGTTTATTGTGTGCCTTGGAACAGTCCACGCATATGGTGCACATTTCCTGGAGTTTTGCAAGCTCTTTTTAAAACAGATTTTAAATATTCATCTTTTAAAAAATGTTTATTTATTTTTTGAGACAGAAAGAGACAGAGTGCGAGCAGGGGAAGGGCAGAGAGAGGGGACACAGAATCCAAAACAGGCTCCAGGCTCTGAGCTGTCAGCGCAGAGGCCGAATTTTCATCTTTTTTCAAATTTGATTTTTTTTTCTTCCTTTAACTGTATTTATGGCATCTATTCATATTAAAATATTTAAAGCTATCGTTTAGTTTTTTTTGATAACTTCTGTCTACATGTCTTGGTTAAGAAAGTATACCCAACTTGGATTGTACAGTTTCCTGTACTTTATTTTAATATTTTTGTTTTATTTTTTACACATAAGAATTTAATCCTTCTTAGATTTGTATATAGTGTGAGGTAGGAGCTCAGTTTTGTTGTCTTCCAGTTAGAGAACCATTCAGGTCAGCAACCCTGACTACATAAACTGTTATTTCCCTGCCTTTGTCATATATGAAATTCCATTATTAACTGGGGTTCACTATGTACTGTGTATGTTATTATACTGATTTATTTGGTCTTATGTCAATATCAGACTGATTTCTTTACACTCAGGCATTTTTTCATCCCATGGGGCCCTTAAAGTATTATGTAATTCTGCACATGAGAAGTTGGAATTTCAATTGGAATTAAACACTTACCAATTTTGGAAAAATGCATACTTTCATAATATAGTATTTTAATTCAAGAAGATTTTCAAGCAAGTTTTCTATTAGTTTAGATCTTGTTTCATGCTTTTTAATGTGGATGAATTTTTTTATAGTTAAGTATGTCATGTATATGAGTGTATGCACAATGTACGGAATATCAATCAAGCCAATGTCCTGTTTAAGAAACAGAGTCTTGACCTTGAGGTTCTCTATCCCTATTTCTTCCTTCTTGGTCACATTGCTTTTCCTCTCACCCAGGTGTAATCACTACCCTGTCTTTTGTGACGATCATTCCTTGATTTACTTTAGAGTTTTACTGTAAAATTTATGTCTGTTGCTTTAACTAATACATAGTTTTAGGGTTGTCCGTTTTTAACCTTGACATAAATGGAATCACGCTCCATATTCTCCTGGGAAGTGCTTCTTCTGTTCAACATAATGTATATGAGATTTTCTCAGGTTGGTGCTGATACCTGTACTTTGTTCCTTTTTACTGCTGTATATTTTTCCATCATATGAGTATTCTGCAGTTTGTTCATCCAGTCTACTGTTGATGGCTACTTGGGTTGTTTCTAGGTTTTAACCTTAATGAGCTTTCTTATAAAAATATATCATCACGTGTTTATGTAAGATTTTATCTAGGGCAATAGTCTTCCAACATTTTTGCTTTTCTAGTCACTGAAGGAATTTATTTATTTATTTATTTATTTATTTATTTATTTATTTAAGTTTCTGAGAGAGACTGAGACAGGATAAATTGCGAAGGGACACAGAGAGAGGGAGAGAGAGAGAATTCCAAGCAGGCTCCACACAGTCAGCACAGAGCTTGATGTGGGGTTGGGTCTCACAGACCGCAAGATCATGACCTGAGCCAAAATCAAGAATAAGATGCTTAATCCACTGAGTCACCCAGATGCCCCTTCACTGAAAGGATTTTAAAACTCTAAGTGTCCTCTTGAGCATTTTAAACTGAACTTCTAAAACTTTTTCATCCTGAATGCTTCCCAAGAATGCAATTTCTAGCACATTGTAGATATCAACATTTTAAAATAATATTGCTACTTCTTTAAAAAATAATGTAAAAACATAGAAATTGAATACCTAAAAGCTATTTAAAAATATATGAAGAGCACCTGGGTGGTTCAGTTGGTTAAGTGACCAGCTCTTGATTTTGGTTCAGGTCATGATCTCATGGCTTGTGATTTCAAGCCCTGCATCAGGTTCTGTGCTGACAGTACAGAGCCTGCTTGGGATTCTCTCTCCCCCCTCTCTCTGTCCCTCCCCGGCTCATGCTCGCATGTGTGCGTGCACATGCGTGCACACACACATAGACACACTGTCTCTCAAAATAAAGAAGCATTTAAAAAATAAATAAAAAATTAAAAATACATGTGCAAAGTCTTTTAATAGTTGGAAACTTTGCACTGTTCTTTTTTCTCCTTCACTGTCCACTTACCTGCCCCACTGAATTGTGTTTTATTATAATAGATTTTTATGCTGGGAAATTCTGATCACTCTAGTCACCTACATTTCTGCTATAAAAATATATGAAAAATGAAGAAAATTATGTGACTATAAAGCTTTAAGTTTGAATCGCTTAGGTAGCAACAAATACAGAAGTAGCTCTTCTTTCTGTATTTGGTTATTACTTAGCTGTTACTGGTACCCAATTGATCAAAGCAACACACATGTATATTTATAGAAAAAACCTAGAATTTTATTTTGGAAATGCATTTCTCAATGGGATGAATGAGATTTTTTCCCCATTTCTTCCATATATGTGCATGACTATTATTCCTTGCTAGAATGGGGCAATGTTCAGATTAATCCTATTCCAGTATTTTGTTTTAACCAATGCAGGCATTGAGAAGCCTCACTCACATAAATAAATAAATAGGAGCGGAAGCACTTTTGTTACGGCAATGCCACTTAATTCTTAGTACTCCTGCCAAGATAAATGCCAAAACTACAATAGCGATCTGCCATTAATTTTTAATTGTCTGTTAATGGATACATCTGTCTTCCTTTTTGTTGAACACAAAGTAATGTAAACTGCTTGACTTGCAAAAGCACTTATCATCCAGTCATTGGAGACATGAGATTTTGCAGTCTCTGGAAAGTGTATCAAAAAGGTTTTACCACGACCTATCAAGTGACTGTACTATCTCTTACTGTCTCGCTGAGAGGCTGGAAGGTATCTTGTTTAACCCAATATATCTAAAATGTTTAGGTAAGTGGAAATATTGTGAGCTTTGACAAAGCTTTGTCAATATATTTTGAGTGGAAAATTCTATGTAAAGAGAAGTTAAAAAAATAGTGTACTGAACTCAAAGTATCCGTCACTAGATGTCCACCGCAACCATACGTGGCAGGCCTGGTTCATCTAAACCCTATCCCTTCCTCCCCTGATAATTTGAAAACCAATCCTAGATATTATCATTTCATCTGTGAACATTTCAGCACATAACTCTAAAGCAGAAGAACTCTCCCTTTTATTAATATCACATCTAAGAACTGAATATGTAATATTAAGTATCTAGGCAGTGTTTAGTCTTCCCCATTGTCATGATTTTTTTTTGCATTTTATTTGAATATAGATCCACCAAAGGTCCATACATTGCAACTTATGAGTGATATGTATACTTCCTTCTGGAGACATATGATGTCCATCTGTATCTCTTTTACAGTACCTTGTAATCATTGATGATCACTGTCTAGATCCATTAATCTATTTATAGGTGATGCAGAATAATAATACTCTATCATTCCCCTGTGTTTATTCTCTATCATATTTCTATAAAAAGAAGGCCTTGGCCACTGGGAACTCTTTCAGGTTGCCTCTTGTGTCCTTTTGATATGCTCTCATAGAGTTCCAGATATACTCTCAAGGAAATTAAATGCATACTTTAAATATTCCCAAAAAAGGAAACTTCAGGCCTAGTTTATTTCACTGTTCAATTCTGTCAAATATTTAAGGAGAAAATATCAACTCTACACAGCACAACTCTTTCTGAAAATAGTGCACTTCCTTAATTTTTTGACACTATAAGATACTCCAGGCTCATCTTGTATTTTCCCTGTCCCAACCCTAAAATCAGTTTCCTCTCTAAGGAATCCTGGTTCCTTTTTATTGGAGAATGGTTTTGAAAACCAAGATCTGTGTGCTGACTGTTCTTGTTGCTGCTGGGATGTATGTATTACTGATACACACACACACACACACACACACACACACACATACACACACACACACTTATGTCGCTATTAAAAAATAACAGTCATAAATTCATATTGGTATTTCTGACTCCAGTCCAGCATGAGGGTTTATGTTAGCATTTTTCCTTTGTTCATTTGTAATTTCTTTCTTTGACACTGAGAAACTTGGCTCTTGTCAGCTACAGTATATTTGTTATTGGTTGGACCATAGTATTCTACAGTTTCAAGATTGCTAAGTTTCCCATTTCAGGACAAAATCATTCAGTGTTTCACCATTATATATAATGTAATGTAACATAATACATACATTATAATACATTGATATATTAACATTGCACTATAATATAATATTTTTTGTAGATGATCTTTATCAGAATATAGAGTTCTTTTCTTAGTGTAACAGAGTTTAATATGTTTCTTGAATTTTGTCAGATTCTTTTCTGCATCAATGAGATGATTACATGGCTTTCTTTCATCAGTCTACACACATGGGGAATTGCATTGATTGATTTTTGAATGCTAATTCAGCCTGGCGTTTCTGTGATGAAAAGCATTTTCATCCTTTCTAGATATTGCTGGGTTTCATCTGCTGACATTTTGTTTAGGATTTTTGCATCTATGCTTATGAGAGGTATATATGAGGATTTTCTTTTCTTGTAGTGTCTTTCTTTGATTTTGGTATTAAGATAATGCTGACCTCCTAAAAGAGTTGGGGAGCGCTCTTTCCTTTTCCACTTCCAGAAAGGGTTGTGTAGAGTTGATGTTATTTTTTCCTTAAATATTTGATAGAATTACATAGTGAAATAATCTGAGTCTGGAGTTTCTATTTATTTATTTGTTTGTTTGCTTGTTTGTTTATTATTTTGGGTTGTTTCAACATATGGATTTAATTTCCTTGAGGGATATAGGACTACTTAGGCTATTTTTTCTTGAGTGAGTTTTAGTGGCTTGTGTCTTTCAAAGAAGTGAAAGATTGTTGAAAATCTATTTCACCTAACCTGTCATATCTATGGGTACAAGGTTGTTTATAGTATATCCCTAATGACTGTTTAATTTTGGTGAGATCAGTAGTGATGTCTCATCTTTTACTGGAAATATTGGTGGTTCGTTTCTTCTCCCTCTATTCCCTTGGTAAATATTTTTTAGAGCTTTATTAATTTATTGCTCATTTCCAAGAATCAGCTTTTGGGTTTCTTGATTTTTCTCTATTGTTTCTTCTGTTTTTAACTTCGTGATTTCTGCTCTCATCCTTATCTTTTTTTTTTTTTTTGACCTTTTTGCTTGCTTTGGGTTTGCTTTGTTCTTATTCCTCTAGTTTCTTAAGGTGCATACAAAATTACTTTTCTGAGAAATTTCTTCTCTTCTGATAGAGGAAATTTATGCTTGCTACGGTCTGAATGCTGATGTTCCCACATATTGATATGCTTATCACTAGCGTGGTACATTTGTTGTAACAGATGAGCAAGTATTGATACATTATTATTAATGAAAGTCCACAGTTTACACCAGGGTTCCCTCTTAGTGTTGTACATTCTACAGGTTTTGACAAATGCATGATGACATGTATCCACCATCACTGTATCCCACAGAGGAGTTTCACTGTCTTAAAAATCCTCTATCTCCACTTATTAATCCAATCCCCCAAACTAAATGATCTTTTACTGTCTTCACAGTTTTGACTTTTCCAGAATGCCATAGAGTTGGAAGCATACAGTGTGTAGTCTTTACATATTGGCTTCTTTCATTTAGTAATCTGTGTTTAAGTTTCTTCCACGTCTTTTCATAGCTTGATAGCTCATTTCTTTTTAAAACAGAATAATATTGGGGTTCCTGGGTGGCTTAGTCGGTTAAGCATCCGACTTTCCCTTAGGTCATGATCTCACGGTTCGTGGGTTCGAGCCCCGCGTCGGGCTCTGTGCTGACTGCCAGCTCAGAGCCGGGAGCCGGTTTCAGTCTGTGACTCCCTCTCTCTCTCTGACCCTCCCCTGCTCACGTTGTCTCTCTCTCTCTCTCTCTCTCCTAGAAATAATAATAATAAAAAAAATTTAAAACAGAATAATATTCCATTACCTGATGTGATGTAGTTTATTTACCCATTCACTTATTGAAAGGTATCTTGGTTGTTTCCATATTTTGGCGCTTATGAATAAAGCTGCTATAAATATTTGTGTGTAGATTTTTATGTGGACATAAGTAATATATATATTTTTAAAGTTTATTTATTTTGAGAGAGAGAGAAAGAATGCATGAGTGAGTGAGGAAGGGCACCGAGAAAGGGAGAGAGAGAGAATCCCAAGCTGACAGCGAGGAGCCTAATGGGGGGCTCAATCTCAGGAACCGTGAGATCATGACCTGAGCCAAAATCAAGAGTCAGATGCTTAGACGGCTGAGCTACCCAAGTACCCAGTAATATATTTTTAAATTCATGAGAAAGTGGGGAATGGCCTTCTAAGAGTTACAGAAACCATAAAGAAAACAGTTGTTGAGATTTCCAGACTTGGTTAAAAATGTACCATAACTAACATATGACAAACAGAAGGGGGTGGTATTTGCAAGACAGCTCTGTTTTACCCAGCATACAGTGGATTTAAACCACATGAAGATTTCCAAACTCTTTGGTTATTATATTTTGTTTTATTTTACTACCTGTGTGCCTGTGTAGGAGAGGGAAATATCAGTGATCTCTTTTGGATCTGTCCAAGAAATTTTGTGAGTATTTGGATCTGTCAAGAATCACTAGATTTCAGTATACATCTCACTAATATTGAAACTCATTATTAAGAAGGACAACCATAATTCCCCAGACTTTTGGAGATGACACCCAGGACAAAACTACAATTTTCAAACACTGACTAACTCACAGACTTCTTTATAGGACCAAATATTTGCTGTTTTTCTCTGTAACTGTAGGAGAAAAAGAACAATTTCCCCCTATCTTTATTGCTGACATTTATTTCTTTATTGCCTATTTCAGAGTCTGTATCTCCCTCTCTCTCTGACCCTCCCCTGCTCATGCTCTCTCTCTCTCCTAGAAATAATTTTTTTAAAAAAGTGCTGTCACTGGAATTCCATGAATTAATGCTGAAAGAAAAGGGGAGACTTAATGGCTATAAACTCTGAGTGCAGAAAAGAAATGGGCAGAAAAGGATTGTTAGCAAGTATAACAGAGAGCAGGTGATACTTTGCTTTCTTGAATCAGAAATAAAGGTCTTTCTCAAATCAACTAGAAAAATACATACAATTTAACAGAAAAAGAAATCAACCAAGTCTGTGAAGAGGCAGCGTAGAGGAAAAGGAAATTGTCCCAAATAGAAGACCATCCCGCTTCAGTCTACAGAGTAGCTGAGGAAATGCCTAAATATAGAATCAAGATTTTTTTTCAGTGATTAATTTGTATTTTCTCTGCTGCACAGAAAGCAGCTGATGGAGATGGTGTCTGTGGTGGGGACACAGGAGTATTAGCCTGGGTAGCTTACAGCAACTTGTAAAACTACATGTTCACTTCAATCATGAAAATCATGCATTTGAGACCTCTGAGCAATGTCCCTTTCTTGCATATCAACTATTTACAAAATATATGCTGAGACAATTAAATGAGTTGGCTTCAGGCATAAAAATAAAATAAAATTCATGATAAAGCAGTTTCGAGCTGATAAAGGTCTATTAAAAATAATTATTGGGGAGCCTAAGTGCCTCAGTCGGTTAAGCATCCGACTTTGGCTCAGGTCATGATCTCACAGTTTGTGAGTTCGAGCCCCACATGAGGCTCTGTGCTGACAGCGTGGAGACCACTTTGGATCCTCTGTCTCCTTCTCTCTCTGCTCCTCCCTTCCCCTGCTCTCTCTCTCTCTAAAAAAATAAACATTTAAAAATAATTCTTTGTTTTGGAGAAGTTGATCTTTGGCCCTCTTTTTTTTTTTTTTTTTTTCGATCCTGGCAAAAATGAGGTATCAGAGGCATTTCTAGCTGGTGAAAGAAAATGATGTTCTCTATGTATTAGACACATGCCTTTCTGTCTTCCATAGCAAAAGGGCAGATTTCCACCCCATTCAGTGTACTAGCCATTATTATTTGAGAAGCGAAAATTACAATATTAATATGGGAGACTATTTTGTAAGTCAAGCATGCCTTTCACTGCAAAATGTGAATTGTGTTTCTCTGCATCATGATTGCCCTTCTCTCTAAGCCAAGAACTAAGAGTTCCCTGTATCTCATTTTTCTGCTTAAAGGTGCTTTTCAAGAAGCAGTCGGAACTCAAGTGTGCAAGCTGCCAGTGGAACTCTGCCACACTCAACCTAAGAGTGTCTCCAGAAAGGAGTTTCGACCACCCAGGATGCAGGGGCTCCATGACAGGGCCAGTGGGAACAGGTAGAGGTGGAGCATTGCCCAGGGCAGTGCGAGGGGCCCAGAGCACCCCTGACCCCTTCAGTGCTTGTCGCTTTGACTCAATCACACCGTGGGGTGGGGACGGATGTCTCCCTGGTTTTGTGCAAGAGCGAATCCACCTGGGGAAGAAACCTACTACTAACCCTTGTTTGCCCCTTAGGTCAGAGCACCGCTAAGCCAGGGGCAGGGCAGTTCAGCAGTAAGCAGAGACATAAGAGAGAGAGAGAGCAGAGCCAAAGACCGTCTCACCGAGGTGCCTGCCTTGAGCTTAGCCTTCACTGCCATCGTGAATTATGTGTAAGAGACTATCTTTATGCCAGAGAAGTACATGGCGGGGATAGGGAGGTGCATGTCCATTTTGAAACTTTTATTTCTTCCAGAACCACCAAATTTGGGGTCCAGTGAAAGGCAGTGGCTGGCTTGGTTTGGGAGGCCTCAGAGATTCATTGGCTTCTCTGGGTCTCCATTCTCCTGACTAGCTTGGGTAGAGAACTTGTTTGCACAGAAGCATCGTGAAGCTGTGGTGGGGAGAGAGAAACGGAGCTGTTATTAAAAGCAAAACAAAACAAAAAACTCTTCTCCTCTGAAGTCTCCGAGGGCTTCTGGGTCACTCGGAGGATGGTTTTTTTGAGGAAACACACCTGTTGTTCTTTTCCTGTTGCCAAGGACATGGTCTAACACCTCCCCCCACCAGGGAGAATTTGTGGCGGCTAGTGTTTTCGTCCCTCACTGCTTGTGTGTGTGTGTGTGTGTGTGTGTGTGTGTGTGTGTGTGTGTTTAAAGAGACCAGAAGCCAATGAGAGAGAGAGGCTGCACAGGAGAGGAGGGAAGGGAAGATTGCTCAGACACTCTTTGTAGAACGTGCAAAATATCCCCGGGCCCACCAGATAACAGGGTTCTCTCTCTCTCTCTCTCTCTTTCCATCTCCCTCTATCTCTGTGCTTGGTCTCTGTCTCTCTCTGTCCCTCCTGTACCAGGTCTACTGGTAACATCTGTGTCCGTCTGGACATTTGATCTTTCTAAGCCTTATCTTTATTCTTAAACAATTAGGATCAAGGAATATATACCCTAAAGCCCCCAATAAGAGCAACCTGAAAATATTACTGATACTACATTTTTCAGAATCTAAAATTTTGGACAGAATGAGCTCAGAGCAATAAGAAGCCCTTTGGTGATACTAGCAAGCTTAGTTTACTTATTTATTTTGAGTGAGGAGGGACACAGAGAGGAGGAGAGAGAATCCCAAGCAGACTCTGCACTGTCAGCACAGAACTTGATGCGGGGCTCGAACCCACCAACTGTGGAACCATGACCTGAGTGGAAACCAAGAGTTGGAGGCTTAACCAACGGAGCCCCCTGAAAACTTGTCTTTTGATTTTACTCTTCATTTCCATCTCTTGTTTTTGTTGCATCCACCACTCAACTTGGCGGAAACAGTTTCCATTTTAAAGCGAGGGGGAGGGGCGCCTGGGTGGCTTAGTCAGTTAAGCGTCCGACTTTCGCTTAGGTCATGAAATCGCGGTTCGTGGGTTCGAGCCCCGCGTCGGGCTCTGTGCTGACTGCCAGCTCAGAGCCTGGAGCCTGTTTCAGTCTGTGTCTCCCTCTCTCTCTGACCCTCCCCTGCTCACACTGTCTCTCTCTCTCTCCTAGAAATAAATAAAACATCTAAAAAAAAATAAATAAAGCGAGGGGGAAAGATTCCAGGGGGTATGGCTCAACGTGATCTGCTCAGGTGAAACATTTGCTTTTTGTCTGATAAAGAAATACGCGAAATCGATCGTATTCAAAATCGATTTAAACCTCGTCGTTGGGCAGAGTGTAGTTATAAGCAGCAGGGCTCTATTCCTGGGAGATGACCCGCCCTGTCCTCTCACTGATAATCAGTTTCCCACCAATGCACCGGCTTCTGCTTCCGCTATCAGCACGGCCATCTCCAGCTCCCTCTAGTGGGGAAAGGAGGGATGACATTACTGTTACTCGGTCGTCCAGGGGAGTTGGAGGCCGCGGCAGTTCCCGCAGAGCTGGCTCCACCTCTCGCTCCCTGCGCTCGCTCTCCGACCGCTAGTGGAGTGTTGCAGGATGCAGGGCTTCCCGAAGCGGATGCAGGAGACCCCCTTCCACTCTCCTTCGTTCAGAGGTGCTTTCCTGGCAGGAAGGAGCACCCCTCTGCCTTCCACCAAGTGGATGAGGTGCTTAATAGCATTTGTTAACGAATTAATGGGAGCGCGGATGGCTGGAAATGAGGGGGGCGGCCTGATGGGCAGCCCTGAGTAAGGTTTTGAGCAGGGGGGAAGCGCTATGTCTGGAAGGGACTGAGGGGCCACCAGGCGCAGCGAGGCGCGCGGGGCCGGAGCGGGGAGGGGTGGCGACAGCCACGTGGCCCCAGATGGCCGTAGGACTGGAGTAGCACTGTGACTGGGGAGGGGAAAATTCCCTCCCACCCACCCCCCCCAAACAATCGAGGAAGCCGAGAAAGCCTGAGATGGCCTGGAGAAGGAACCTCTCATTTCCCTTCTCTTCCGCTCAGGCTGGCTTCTAGGGCGAGGGGGCAAGGGCGGCGCCCCCCTCCTCCCACCCTGCCGCGCACGAGGCAAGAGACACCCAGGGGTGCAGGCAGGTGCAGCCCTGTGAGCGCCACCGTCCCTCCGTCGCGCGGTGCTGGGCAAAGACGGCTTCTTATCTCTGCCGTGTTAGTGTTAGGGACCCCTCAGTGCAGCCCCTCCCCCCCCAGGTAAAAGGACTGGATGTGTCACCTGACCCTAAGGTCCTCTCTCTGCCAGTCTCGGCACACCAGTCCCCTTCTTGTACACCCGCGCCCTGCTCGCGCTCCGGAGACCACCTCCGAAGAGGATACGGGGCAAACAGAGCACCTTGGTTTCAAAATCCTCAGCACTGAAAATAAGCTTTAATCTCAAAAACATCAGCTTTCAACATTGTCAACCTATGGAATGACATCTTCAAAAAAAAATTCTCCTTATAAGCTCCATCCTTGAAAAGAATGAGCCAACGATGAGAATTATGTTCAGATTTGCTCGTTCCCCAACTTCCAACAGAGGGAACTGGGCTAGATTGATGTATCAGTGTTCTCCAGGGAACAGAAGCAATCGGATATATATATGAGTCCGTTTATGTTCTGGAACTGGCTCATGTCATTCTGGGGGCTGGTAGGTCCAAAATTCAGACAGGCTGGCAGTCTGGCAACTCAGGCAAGGGTGGATGTTAAAGTCTTGAGATAGGATTCTTTCTTCTCTGGGAAGTGAGGGGCCCACTTTTTTTTTTTTTTTTTTGCTCTTAAGGCCTTCAATTGATTGCACAAGGCCCACCCATGTTGACAGGCAATCTTTACTGAAGGACATCCAAAGAACACTCTCACAGCAGCACCTAGATAGGTGCTTGATTAAACCACTGGGCACTCTGGCTTAGCCAAGCTGACACCTAAGATTAACCAGCACACTTGATTTGAAAGGCCCCTTCATGGATGGCAGGGTGATGGAAAGTTCTCAGGGCTGGTCTCCATCCAGCAGACCCACACTAGCTTGGACACAAAAGCAAGGCCTGACTTGAATACTCAGTACTGTGGTTCTTCAATCTGGATAACTCTTATTCAAATTGGACATTCAGGGCTGCCTGGGTGGCTCAGTCGGCTGAGCGTCCGACTTCAGCTTGGGTCATGATCTCTCAGTTTCATGAGTTCAAGCCCCGCTTTGGGCTCACTGCTGTTAGCCTGTCAGAGAAGAGCCTTCTTCAGATCCTCTGTCCCCCTCTCTCTGCCCCTCCCCTGCTGTCACTCCACCAAAAATAAAAATTAAAAAAACCCAACAAATTGGCCATACAGTGAAACTGACTTTACAAACCAGGTGAGACTAGTTTCCATAGGAACTGGACAAAGAATAGCGATCGTAAGGGGTGGTAAGTTGTTACCTTTTCTCTCTTTTGTCTCTAAAATACCATTTGGATAAGTTACGAGACATTACCAGGAAGCTGTATGATAGAACGATTCCATGTTATTTATTAAATTATTTTTTCTGCCAAGTTGATCCCTGTGGCTAGTTTGGCATGTGGGGGGGGCGGGGAGGCAGGTAACACCCTAAATGGTATGATCCCAAGGGCACTAGGAAAATTCATTTGGTTCAAAAAGTAGGGTTTGGTTTTTTTTCTAATTCACCTGTCCTGGACTTAAAACTTACACAATTAAAGATTCATTCATTAGCACTAATTCCTTGAAACTGTTACGAGGGGAAATACTCTAACAGTTTGCATGCAGCGAGGTCTTGGCTTTGCAAAGGGCTTTGCAGGTTTCTCAAGTGAAGCTTGAGAAGTCATTCTTGGGTGAGGCCTGAGTGGTAGGGAGTAAGAAGAAAGAGAAGGATCAAGAAAAAGGTGCCTGGGGGACAATGAAGGAAGGTGAATGGGCAGGGGAGAGATGCCCCTGAAGTAGACTATTTGACCTAAGAACACGGGAGCAGGGATTTTTGGTAGCTTAACAGTTGGTCTGATTATAACAGATCAGGTCTTCCCTCCATTTGCTGATAAGCACTCTATGCCACCGAGCCGCTGGACTCAGGCAACCTACAACCTGTGTGACCAACTCGTCCTGTTGTCTGGGACTCTCCCCATGTCCTTTGATCAGGGGACCTCTCAGTTCTGGGTAAACTGGGATGGCTGTTCATTCTCCATACTACCAGCACCATGAAACACGGGGCAGAATTGCTTTTGTGAGTTTACCAAACGGGGATACTTTGCCAGGCAATCTTTGTGCTCTGACAGGTGGAGAAGAGAGGTTAAATCCAGGATTACCCTCACTGAGGCTCGTCCTGGTGGGCAAGGCAGGAGGTGGGAAGAGGGCCATGGAGAACAGCATCCTCTGCCAGCCAATGTTCGAGTCCAAGCTGGGGAGCCAGGCTGTGACCACAAAGTGCCAGACAGAGACAGGGACCTGGGATGGAAGGAACATCCTGGTGGTTGACACGCCTCCCATCTTCGAGGCTGGGGCTCAGACCTGAGACATCGGGGATTGCTACCTGCTCTCTGCCCTGGGGCCCCCATGTGCTGCTGCTGGTGACCCAGCTGGGCGCTGTATCGCCCAGGAAATGGTGGCGGTGAGGAGGGTGATGGAGGTCTTCGGGGAAGAAGCCATGAAACACATGGTGGTCCTCTTCACCCACAAGGAGGACCTGATGGGCGGGTCGTTGGATGAGTACATCACAAACACGGACGACCTCGGCCTGAGGAACCTGGTCCAGGAGTGCGGGAGCAGGTGGAAAAGCAACAGCGAGCCCTGAAGGAGAGCAGGACTAATGAGCCACCGGGGCGCTCCTCAGAGTCAAAGGCTGGGTCACCTCCCAGGAGTTCCATGTGTGTCTCAGAGGGTGCAACTTACCTTTTCTTCTTATTTTACTTACTATCCTGCCTCATCTTTAATTCTGTGTCATCTGGGGCACCTGGCTGGCTCAGTCTGTGGACTGTGTGACTCTTGGTCTTGGGATCATGAGTTTAGGCTCCACCCTGGGTAGGAAGTTTACGAAAAAAAAAATCCTGTCCTCTGTATGCCACAGCACGTCCTGTGTGTCACCAGGTCTGAAATCCTCATCATATGCGGAGGACACAGCTTGTTGTCTGTGTATCTCCCATTCTCTCTCATCCTTACAAACTTCGGGCTTGGCTCAGGCCCCCGGCTCTCCCAAATGGAGCTCTGGGGATGCCTGGCTGGTCTATATACAACCCCATTCTCTTGGCCAGTGACTAGTTCAGGAATGGGCCTGAGATGCAATTCAGGCCAATGAGAAGTGAGTAAAAACCTGTAGAGATGAAACCAGAAGGTCTCTCCTTGCCAGGAGACACGTGCGGGAAGAGACCATTGCTGTTTTTCTCCTGGGTATTGTTGGGTGTGAGTGTGATGCTTGGAAACCCAGCAGCCTCCTGCAGCCAGCCTGAGCTTGAAGGCAACACTTCCAGCAGACAAAGAGAAGGAACAAGCCTGAGCCCTGAATCAGCCAGTCCTGAAGCCCACCCTGTCTCTGGATTTCAGAAACGTCAACCAACAAATTTCCTGATTGCTTCAGTTCTTTTGGAACTGTATTTGGAAATATTTGAACTAATGAAGAATTCTCCATATTCCTTTTTAAAAATCTTCAAATCTACTAGAACTTTCCTGTTCCCATGCTTCTTCCGAGGAAGGGACACTGAGAACCAATGAACTGGTTTTGTTCCTAGAATTGGGAAAGGCCTCCCTCTAATACTAAGATGCCTGCTCCATAGTAGATATTCAGTGAATCCCGAGTAAAGCAAAAACTCCATTTAGTTGGATGATTTTGAAGAAATGGGAGAGGGTAGGGGGAATACGAGCCCTGTGAGGCAAGTCTTCTGTGTTTCCTTTACAGTTTTCAGGAGAAACAGAGCCTACCTTGCAACATTTTACAAAGAATTTCTTTGGCAAACATTCCCACATGAGTAAACGTTTAACGAAACCCTTTCTTCATTGTTGCTGTAAAATACCTTTGGGTATCAGCCCTCCAGCTCTATTCCCCCTGGAGAGGTGGGATGCAGTCTGGATGAATGGCAATGACACAGACCCCTTGTGTGAGCCTGGGGACGGACCAGCCGCAGGCCTGCAGGGAGGCTCTCCTCCTGAAGTCCTGCACCCCAGAGCTTTCTTGGGTCAAATTTATGACTCATCCAGATGCCTGGAGGAGGGAGGCAAGATCACCCAGAGTCTCCTGGATCTGGACTGATGTCTGATGGCTTCAAGGTTGGCATATTCAGATCCAAAGCCTTCACCTTGCTCTGCTCAAGTCACTCTCCCTCTGAAGGCTCAGGGCAGTGGAGGGATCGACATGTCCCAGGGTGGCCCGAGATAGAAACCTGGTTACCTCCCTGATAGATACAGGAATCTCCTGCTTTTGAAAGTTCATGGTTCACCACTTTGCTTTTATAAAAGACTTACATTAGTACCTGTTTCGCTTAGTGAAAGAAATCCGGAGAGGATTTTCATTTTCATGACAAATGACAAAACGTGAAAATAGAGTTCAGCGTCGGTTTTGCAATGAACCTTTGGAGGGGCAGTGAGGGCGGCCCTGTCAGTACCTTCCCCACATAGCGTCTCAGCATCCAGCCTCTGGAGCCCCGGGCTTTATCTCAACCGATTTGTGCACCTGTTAGCAAGATGTGTCTGGAGGTTAAGAATGGTTATTTTGGGGGGTCTGGGAATGTTCAAAAAATTTACATATAAATTAATGGTAGTTGTTTCTCTGCCTTAGGCCATGTTGGCTTTCAAAAGGTTTCCTAGGAATGTCCTGCTTTTGGGAAGCAGAGAGAGGCTGCGTTGCTGCCTGGGACCACCTAGTGTTGATTCCGCCCCTCCTCAGTGCTCCGCGTGGACATCTTCTCCTTTCCATCCACTTTTTGTTGTTGTTGTTATAGCTCAGGCCCTGACAGCTGAGATGGAAAGCTTCTCTTCTAAGTGTTGTCCCTGTCCCCAGGTTTACATTTATATAATCCAACCTTGGCGTTGCTGCTACGGAACTTCCTAAAATATACTAAGCTCCTTAAAAGCCTCCAGTGAGGTCCTTTCTGTAGGAGACAGACATGGAACCCTGAGGGTGGTGCCCAGGACCCCCCTCAGCCCTGTCTCTCCTGACCCCTTCCTCCTGCATGCTGATTCACCTCTTCGTCCCTGACCGTGGCCTCCCCCAGCCGGAAGTGGCTGTTTGGGGAGACCAGCATGTTACTAGACAGCACAAGCAGCGCCCTGTCTAGGGAGCCTGCGTGCTCTCCTTTAGCGAACACCTTACCTCCAAACAAATTTCTCTTATGCCCATTTCCATGTGCCCTTCATCCCTCCAGCATGCGGTCATGTGTGCGGAGCAGGGGCTGTGTACCATTTTGTGTTCTATTCCTGGTGCCCAGCCTAGAACGCGGCACTCGGTACTCATGTAGTAAATGCGTGTGGAGTTGGGCCAGAATAACACAAGGATGGAGAGACGGAGTAAGGTTGGCCAAATTGGGAATACTTCCTACAGGAGGCAGTCCTTGGCCTAAAAACTCAGAGCTCCTTAGCGTGTCTAGGGTTTGAGGAGCTTGAACATAACACCCTTGGAACAGGTCTGGAGTCAGTTACACGTATGGCTGTAAGGTTCAACATGGCGTCTTTATGACCAATAGAGGTTTGGAGAATGACGCTCGGGCGTCACATGGAGTTCTTGAGACTTACCCCACATCCAGGTACAGGCTGGCTGGGATGATTGGGGATCTCCCTCACAGGGACAAAGGAGCACAGAAGGAGGGGCAGCTACCAACGAGAAGGCAGGGGAGGGGCCACTAGACACACCCTCACCTGGCTTCCTGTTTCCACTGAGTTTGTGACCTCTGCTCAGATTCCATCCCAATGTCTGCCCTCCTCTCTTTACTACCATCGAACAGTCGGACAAGACCCTTTTCCCAAAGTCGCAGAGAGAGCACACGTGATTGAACTGGACTGTACGGTTTGAGGTTAAGATGTCGCATTATAACACAGCTCGACCAGGAACGGGAAATATACCTTGAGATGGACCCTCTCTGGCCTGCTGTGTGTTTCATATTGCCTGTGAGGGAAGAAAGGACTACACATTTTAAAATGGTAGCAGAAATCAAAGGAAGAATAATGTTTCATGGCCACATATGAGAGTTACCTGACATTCAAATGTCACTGTTCATCAAGTTTTATGGGAATGTAGCCTTGCATTGCCTGGGGTGGTCAGGGCAGAGCTGGGTAGACTACACACCATAAATAATTTTTTTTAATGTTTATTTACTGAGAAGGAGAGAGAGAGAGACAGCGTGAGCAGGGGAGGGTCAGAGAGAGAGGGAGATACAGAATCTGAAGCAGGCTCCAGGCTCCAAGCTAGCTGTCAGCACAGAGCCCGATGTGGGGCTCGAACGAACTCACAAACTGTGAGATCATGACCTGAGCCAAAGTTGGACACTTAACCGATTGAGCCACCCACGTGCCCCAATTTTTAAGCCTAAAATATTCATTATCTGGCTGTGCCAACCCCTGCTTTAGGAAATTACAGTTCCTTCATTCCTCCGCGACTGGAATTTCTCAGTGACTGCTTTTCCTAAGGCTCAGCCCCCACCCTGCTGTGGTACTCCTTTCTCTCCTTCTCCATCATGCCAGGCCCCTCCTGTGCATTCTCTCCTGAACCTCTTCTTGCCTTGGAAAGTCCTCCCCCCCACCAAGTCCCCTCAACAACCTCATCATCCTCTCTCGAAGTTGTGGGGATGGCGATGGGCGTCTTTTATGACCAACTCCAGTGAAATCAGAGCATGTTTCTGGATAAAATAAAGAATTCTGCTACCAGCTTTTAATATAACATGTGTCTTCTCAACAGCATCACTGCGCAAAATAGGGCCCAGAGGTGGGACATCCCCACAGCTTCATGGTCCACCACCTTCCTTCCTGCAGACGTCCTGTGACAGTTTCTTGTCTCATTTTTTTTTTAGCATTATGATTTTTTTTTTTATGTTTTTAATTTATTTCTGAGAGAGAGAGAGAGACAGCGTGAGTAGGGGAGGGTCAGAGAGAGAGGGAGACACAGAATCTGAAGCAGCTCCAGGCTCTGAGACATCAGCACAGAGCCCGACGCAGGGCTCGAACCTACAACCTGTGAGATCATGACCTGAGCCAAAGTCTGATCCTCAACCAACTGAGCCAGCCAGGTGCCCCCCATTACGATTTTTAACAAAACTGGAAAGAAGTATTTTTTTCCTTCAGATTTTATTTACCTAAAAGCACTTGAAAAAAAAATACAGCATGTCTGATGCAAGAAAGAAAAACTTAAGGGAAATTATGTAAAAAAGCAAATAAAGAATGTGCCACAGACAGAGAAGGGGACTCAAAAAATGAAACAGCTGGTTGCAGAAATCATCTGAAAATGCTCAGTGTGCATGAGTAATACACAAGTTAATTAAAACGGCAAGAAAAATCAGAAAGCATATAACAAGGAAAGCAGATATTCCAAGGTTAGAAAACACCCATATTTTGATTCTGAGGAGCACCCTGAGGGCCCAGTTACCCCTGCTCAGTCTCAGGGCTCGCTTTTGCTTTTCTATATGCTCCCGTACCTTGGCCAGGTAGCGCTCTTCCCCATGGGCACCGCCCCCATCTCTCTGCAGCATCTGGGCTTCAAAGAAGAGGTCGTTGGTGTGGAAGGCGCCCTGGGCCTCCCTCTCCAGCCTCCCGACCACGGCCATCAGCTGGGCCCGCTGCTCCTCCTGCTCCTCCCCGGTGGCCCTGTTGTTGAAGGCGCAGTACCTCCTCCCGCACTCCTGGACCAGGCTCCTCAGGCCGAGGTTGTCCGTGTTTGTGATGTACTCATCCAACGACCCGCCCATCAGGTCCTCCTTGTGGGTGAAGAGGACCACCATGTGTTTCATGGCTTCTTCCCCGAAGACCTCCATCACCCTCCTCACCGCCACCGTGTCTTGGGCGGTGAAGCGCCCCAGCTGGGTCACCAGCAGCAGCACGTGGGGCCCTGGGGCAGAGAGCAGGTAACAATCTCCAATGTCCTTGTACATCTCCCGGGCCTGATCCCCTGCCTCGAAGATGGGAGGCGTGTCAACCACCAGGATGTTCCTTCCATCCCAGGTCCCTGTCTCCGCCTGGCACTTTGTGGTCACAGCCTGGCTCCCCAGCTTGGACTCGAACACTGGTTGGCAGAGGATGCTGTTCCCTGTGGCACTCTTCCCGCTGCCTGTCTTGCCCACCAGGATGATCCTCAGTGAGGACGATGCTGCAAACCACTTATCTTCCTCTCTGCCTATAAAAAAACCAAGTTGTGTGTGTCTTACTAAGTTAGTGATTCTTAAGATTTTCAGGGCATGGATCTCATGGAATCTCATGAAAGTATGTGTACCTTTCTCCCCCCCAAAACAGTCACATCTAAATACATATGAAAGTTCATATCCTTTAGGATGTTCTTGGATCATAGAAAGCCTACATTAGAAATTAGAAGCTTGGGGGGCGCCTGGGTGGCTTAGTCGGTTAAGCGTCCGACTTTCGCTCAGGTCATGATCTCGCGGTTCGTGGGTTCGAGCCCCGCGTCGGGCTCTGTGCTGACTGCCAGCTCGGAGCCTGGAGCCTGTTTCAGTCTGTGACTCCCTCTCTCTCTGACCCTCCCCTGCTCACACTGTCTCTCTCTTTCTCTCTCTCTCTCTCTCCTAGAAATAAATAAAACATTTTAAAAAAAAAAAGAAATTAGAAGCGTGGACCCACAGCCAAGGGAGGGACTGCCCCACTGAGAAGGATACTCTAAGTGATTCATGTACAGCAAGGAAAATACAGCCTGTTTTTTTTTTGAAAGGAATGTGGTCCCTATTCTTTCCCATAGATGGTGCTTTGGTCAATTTCATGCTAGATAAATGTGAGATTAGAAGGAGGTAGAGGATGAGAAGCCACGAATGGGAAAAGATTATCACCTCTTTTCCACCCACAAATCCCCAGGCTCAACGCATACATCTGAACCTCAGGAGTAAAGTGTGTCTCAGCTGTCAGAGCTGTGGTGACCTCCCGCCAAGGACCAGCTGAACGTCCCTGGGTCTCTGCTCTGTGGGTAGGCAGTTGGATGCTTGAGACTGACATGGCAGGAGGTTATTAACTTCAAGGACAAAGTCTGGGAGATGCCCCCTGTATGGGAGGCTGAAGAAAAGTGGAAGAAAGGACATTAGAGGCACGTGTGTTGGAGACATCTGGCTGGTGGAAGTACAGGAAAAAGAAGTGGTGTTGGGGGTGGAGTAACACAATCCAAGAGCTAAAATCTTCAAGGGATGGATGGGGGTGAGAACCCAAGGACTTTTAGAGTTCTTAAGAGTTCAAATGAATTAAGTCCACTTGAGGCTCCTAAAATCTATTATTTTATTCCTTCTACTCTGTGTTGGTTCCTTCATTTCTTTTCTTTTTTGCTTTTATAGTTTTAGTATATGTGCTGCTGAAGCGAGCACTTTTCTTTTATAGTTTATTGCCAAGTTCGTTTCCACATAACACCCAGTGCTCATCCCAGCAACGGTTCCTCCTTTTCTTAGGCATTTGGAGCAAGCATGGTTACTAACTCTCTATGAGAACTCTTCCTCTTTCCAGTTGGGAGCAGGCAAGAAAAGAGAAATCATTTTCACAATCTGGTTCCAAGTCCTTCAAACCCTGACATGAAGTTTCACTTCCACATTTCCCACCGATCATGTACACGTGAGACTATGCGGCATGATGATGACAGGGAAAGGGAAGAACATGTGATGGTTGTCTTTTTCTTCTTCGGCTTATTTTTTTTAAATGTTTATTTGTTCTGTGAGAGAAAGAAAGTGCCAGCAGGGGAGGAGCAGAAAGAAACAGGGAGAGAGAATCCCAAGCGCTGTCAGCACAGAACCCAACGCAGGGCTAAAACTTGAGATCCCATGAGATCATGACCTGAGCCGAAATCAAGAGTTGGCTGATCAACCAACTGAGCCACCCAGGTGCCTACTCAGTTTAAAATAACTGAGTTTCTGTCCCCTTGTTTGAGGTGAAGGTCGGTGGACACAGAATAGTGATGCTACAGGTGCCTAGACTTCCTGCAAACACTGAGGCTTTCTTACCTTCAGTCATAGTTCCATATCTGCTCCTCTGAAGCCCTTCCATTCTCTTCTGGAATAAAAAAACAGGAAAGGAATAAAAGCAAGTGTCCATATGAGAGTTGCTAAGGCCTGAGAACACTTTCAATTCAGATATCTAAGAATAATTATCGTAGGATGAGCCATTTCCATTTAATTCCATTTTCCATTGCTAATTTTCTAACTCATATTTTCAAACATCTATGAATAACTTTATGCAAGCCAGGCGAAGTTAAGTTAGGTTATGTTAACCCAATGCATTGTTGCTTTTTTTTTTTTTTTGCAACTTACAGGAAATGAAGAAAGATTTTTAGAACGAATTAGTTGATTCTCTCTCCCCAACTTGAAAAGGCATGAAATGAAGAAAGCATCCCTCTATGGAACCAGGAGTAAGGCATCATTATTATTAGTCGGAATCAAAGTAGGAAAACTTGCTAGAATACAGGGGAAAAAAACCCTGCCTTGCTGTAAATGACACTCGTTTGTTTGAAGTACTGAGAGTTTTCACTCCCAGAAACTGTATCAGATATTCCATTGGCAAAGAGGAAAGTACAAGGCTCCTTCCAGCAGGAAAGTGGGATGGGGACGAGGGTGCCTTCAGATATCGATAGCAGAGGGCATAGTTGTAGAGGGCATAGCCCCAACACCTTCCTTACCACCGCACCCCCACCCTGCCCCACACCAAGGAATTTGGTGGAGAAAAGGTGGTGCCGTGACTAAAGGGGCGGAATCAGCATAGAGGACAAATTCAAGATAAACCCACTGCCTGCTCAGATCTTTTTTTTTTTTTAATTTTTTAAAATGTTTTATTTATTTCTAGGAGAGAAAGAGAGAGACAGCGTGAGCAGGGGAGGGTCAGAGAGAGAGGGAGTCACAGACTGAAACAGGCTCCAAGCTCTGAGCAGGCAGTCAGCACAGAGCCCGATGCGGGGCTCGAACCCACAAACCGCGAGATCATGACCCAAGAGAAAGTCGGACGCTTAACCGACTAAGCCACCCAGGCGCCCCTGCCTGCTCAGATCTTAATCCAACTTCTTTCCTGATGGGCTCTGAGGTCCTGATCCCCAATAATCACCATTTTTGGATCCCAGCAGATTTAGTCAGAAATCGGCACAAGGACTGGCCTAAGTGTCTCATTCAGATGAGGCAGAATATTGGGTCATTCTTGGTATTAAAAAAAGTAAGTGCGCATTAGAGAAGGCAGGCAAGAGATATGCAACTATGAGTAAGATGAACTCTTAGGTTCTTTGTACTTATCCAGGTTTAAAGACTCTGAGGTTATGAAACACACTTTTCAAGTGGAGAAATGCACAAAGTAGCCGCCATCTGCAATGAACACATGTAAATATTTGGGCATGTTTACTGGAGCTGTTCTGTTTGATTGAAAAGTCAAACATTACACAGGTTCTTCTATTAACACTGTTTCCACCCCCCCCAGTCTCATTGCCCCTCCCTCTGTCCTCTGAAAGACAATATTCTGAGGATTTTATGGGTCATTCTCGCTTGCCTATTTATACTTCTGCATACATATGTCTTTATGGATCATATATAGTACTGTTTTTGTATTTTGAAGTTTTTATGTAGGTGACCTTATTTATGGAACATTTTATTAATTCTCAACAAACATTGGAGCTGTTTCAAACTATATGCTTGTATACAAACAATGCTGCAAATGAATGCCCATGTAGGGGCGCCTGGGTGGCTCAATTGGTTAAGCATCCGACTTCGGCTCAGGGCATGATCTCACGGTTCATAGGTTCAAGCCCTGCATCGGGCTCTGTGCTGACAGCTCAGAGCCTGGAGCCTGCTTCGGATTCTGTGTATGTCTCTCTCTCTGCCCTTCCCCAGCTTTCTCTCTCTCTCAGAAATAAATATTTTTAAAAAAAAGAATGCCCATGTACACACGCGCAGCAATTTACATGAGATATACGGCTGCCATCTGACTAGGTATTGCTAATTATGCACCAGCCATGTATGAGAATTCTCAAACCTTCACTGGCACTTGGTGATATTAGGCTTAAAATTTTGTCACTCTTCTGGGCATAAATAAGGATATCTTAATTGGTCTAAACTTGCATTTTACTAATTACCATGGAATCAAAAGTGTTTTTCATAGCTTATTGGCTATTCAGGTGGCTTCTGTTATGTATAAATAATTTCTGCACATTTTTGTACTCATGCAGTGGGTGTGTTTTTTGTTTGTTTTTGTTTTGTTTTGTTTCGGCCCTCTTTAGGGGAAACCATCCTCTTTTACTTTATACGAGTATATTAAGACAATTTCCGTCTTTTCCTATCTTCCTTTCCTTCTCCTTCTTTTTCTTCCCCTCTCTTCCTTTCCTTTAAAAATTAAAAAAAATTTTTTTTTAATATATTTCTGAGAAAGAGAGACAGTAGGACACTTAACGGATTGAGCCACCCAGGCAAGCCTCCCTCCCTTCCTTTCCTTAAGCCCAGAGAATAGCACGTCTTTCATGTGTTGTCCTTGCCTTTGGTAAATTATACTCCAGCTTTTGCTAAAACTGTTCAAGTTCTCTGACATCTTTTGTATCTTCAGATGAGATTTTCTGAGGTTTGGGAACCTCACAAAATATGCTGGAATCAATCTATTGATTCAGTAAAGACGACAATGATGGAAGTGAGGCTGCTGATAATGGTTCCATCATGTGAGCATCCGCTGTGTAGCCATCTGTAAGCTTCAGAATTCTTTCATGTCCGTGATTATAACTGTTCTTCTAAATTGCCTGTGATGTGAGGGGCGCCTGGGTGGCTGTCGGTAACAGTCCAACTGTTGATATTGGCTCAAGTCATGATCTCATGGTGGTGGGATTCATCCCCTTGTTGGGTTCCATACTGAGCATGTAGCCTGCTTGGGATTTTCTCTCTCTGCCCTTCCCTCTCCCTCTCTCTGTCTCTCTCAAAGTAAAGTTTAAAAAATAAACAAATTCCCTGTGATGTGACCAAGATAGTCTTGAAATTTCTATCAAAATATTAGGAAATTGAGCAACAAATGACTGGCCCAAGGTCACCCGATTGCCATGGAGCTAAGATATATAAAAAGGCTCCTTTAAGGGGCGCCTGGATGGCTCAGTTGGTTGGGCATCCGACTTCGGCTCAGGTCATGATCTCATGGTTCATGCGTTTGAGCCCCACGTCGGGCTCTGTGCTGACAGCTAGCTCAGAGCCTGGAGCCTGTTTTGGGTTCTGTATCTCCCCCTCTCTCTGACCCTCCCCTGATCACACTGCCTCTCTCTTTCAGAAATAAATAAAACATTTTTTAAAAAGGCTCTTTTTGACTACATAATCTCCTTGATTCCAGAGGGGGTAAAAGAGACTATTCTAAACAAGTCCACAAGCATCTTGGAACACCGCATACAATGCTAGCATCCCACGGTCAGGACACCAACTGACAGGCTGGAAGCCTGCCTTAGATTCAACACGGAGAATTGTATTGCAAAATCTGGGGTGCACGTCTTTCCAAAAAAGAAAAAATAATATTCAAAAAAATTGCAGGAGGCAGGAGTTGCTCTGAATTGAAGTAGTTTGGTTTAAAAACAATCTGGTGTTTTTACTTGACTTGATTAATGTGACCCAAGTGGTGCTACATGGTTGTCGCAAACGGCCAATCAAACTCAGGTTACGTTAGTGGAAGTGCAGTATAGTGGTTCTTCTGACCCATCTTCTGAGAGGGCCAGGCTCCAGTGGGAGACATGTCTCCCCCTGAAGGATGGAGTTTTAGGCAGATATTAACAAATAAGAAAGTGTCCAGAGGCAAGGCAGAAAGATATGGACAGAAATGCTAAAATGAGTCATAGACAAAATATCAACAGGATGGAATAAAGCCTCGGAAAAGACTGGGGGAGCATCGTATACCTGAAGAAATGTGGTATGTGTCAACCTCAACGTAGGCAGAAGTGAGAAAACTGGGAACGAAGGCAGATTTCTTCTCCGGGAGGAAAATTCTGCTAACCTTCTCCAAAATGGGATGAGGTATCAGGAGAGAGTGGCAGGCAGTGTGAAAGCAGAGATAATGACAGCAGCAGCCAGGGATGGTGGGAGGGTCTAGCTTAGGTAGGAGTTTAAAGCAAACATAATGCGCATTCTGATCTTAAAATTATATGAGCCTGATTTCATCATGATGCGACTTCATTTTGTCAAACCACGAGAAAGCACTCTCTCTCATGCTGTTCTGGAAAAGATAAAGAAAGTATTTCTTGTCTAATTCACAAGTATCTCCTTCACTCATCTGCCCAGTCCCTATATTTCCTGGCTTGAGTCACTTGTTCCGTACTTGGGTCACTGTGAGGTTGTGACACAACTCTCACTAAGGGTTAGCAGACCAAAGAATTGTCCCATAGACCCTGAGCGTGTTTGCCATAGACTAGAGTCCTGCTTATTTCATGTCATCGGAAGGGTGGGCGATATTTGGGGCCAATGGAATGGCTTCCGATCAAAGTCATGAGACAGCGTCCCCTGAGGGGTCTTTTTGGAACGCCTGGCCCATGGGGTGGGGGATGGGGGTGGGGGATGGAATAATGACCCTACATTTATCCCTGGCAACCCTAGGAATCCCTCCTCCTCTCCCAGACCTTTCTGGGCCTTGGCACAAGTCAGGGACCGGGGGTGGTGGGGAGGGTTATGAGAAGTCTGAGAGAGTGAAACAGACGTGTGTCCCTTCCTGTCCAGGGCATCTGGGGCGTTTGAGTTTTCTCCTTTGTCACAGGGGAGGACCAGAGCCGTCCAGCTTTAAGAAAGCCTGTGGGGTTCATGAGGATCATAGGGGCCGGGAAGGAGACAACGGGCCTGCTGTGCCACGACGTGAGACGGGCTGCGAGCGCAGGCGGAGGGGTTCCCAGCCTGTTTCCCAGGCACCCCGAGCCCCCTGTGCCTGTGACGCCGACCATCACCGCCCGGTTCACTGAAGGGAGAACCCACAGGTCCTGCCCCCCGGGGTGAGATGACACCGGAAGTCACCAGCTGGGACTAAACCGTGGGCCCTCAGACCCCCAACGACGCTGGGGCCTTACCGGCTCCCCTTACCAGGCGCGGCGCTGCGGGCTCCGTGCTCTAAGGCGGGTTTCAGGGCGGCGGCTGGCGGCCTTGGGGGGAGGGTGGGCCGACGGCTGCTCTCGGGGTGACTCTCAGGCCGGTGGTCTCGGGGTGGCGGCGACGCCGGCGGCAGGCGGCTCTCGGGGGACCGCGGCTCTGGAGACGGCTCTGGGGCGGCTCCCCGGGTGCCTCTCGGGGGCGGGGTCGCAGGGCGGCCAGGGCGCAGCAGGAAGCGGGGCGGGTGCACTTACCGAGGAGCCGCGGAGGAGGCCGTGGGCTCCAGGGCTCGGCCTCAGCGCCAGGCGGCAAAGGGGGATCGGGGAGCGCGGCCCCTGCCCCCCGCAGACGGCGACGGTCCCCTCGGGGTCCGCCGTTTCGCTGCTCCCAGCACCGATGGCACCTAGAACCCCGCTTCTCGAATGCTCCTGCTTCTCAGGGACAGAAAGCCCGGGCTGGTCCACGGACGGGCTGAAAGAACAGCAGTCGGTCGTGATTTCTAGGGCTTTCCAGACCCCGTGGGTTGGCTGTCCCTTCTCTTCCTCTGAAAAACCAGCCCTGTGGGGGTTGGCCGGGTGTGGAGTTGATGTGTCCATTGATTCCAGGGGCAGGTCTGGGAGACTATGGCTCTTCTGTTTGTCAGGTGATGGCACATTTCAGGCTAGAGTAATGAATATAAAACAGTTACTTTGCATTTGTTTCTCTGGCCTGAGGAAATTATTGGGGCTACATCAAAAGAAAAAGCTTCTGCACAGCAAAGGAAACACTCAACAAAACTGAAAGACAACCTAGGGAAGGGGAGAAGGTATTTACAAATGACGTATCTGATAAAGGGCTAGCATCCAAAATATATAAAGAACTTATACAGCTCAACGTCAAAACCCAAATAATCCAGTGAAGAAATGGGTGGAAGAAACGAGCAGACATTTTTCCAAAGAAGACATCCAGATGGCCAACAGACACATGAAAAGATGCTCAACATCACTCATCGTCAGGAAAATACAAATCAAACCCACAGTGAGATACCACCTCACAGCTGTCCGAATGGCTAAAGTAAAAAACTCAAGAAGCGGGGCGCCTGGGGGCTCAGTCCACTAAGCACCCGACTTCGGCTCAGGTCATGATCTCACAGTTTGTGAGTTCGAGCCCCACATAGAGCTCTGTGCTGACAGCTCAGAGCCTGAAGCCTGCATCAGATTCTGTGTCTCCCTCTCTCTCTGCCCTTCTCCCTCTGATGCTCTGTCTCTCTCAAAGATAAATAAACATTTAAAAAAAAAACCTCAAGAAGCAACAAGTGTTGGCGAGGTTGTGGAACAAGAGAAAACGCTCATGCACTTTTGGGGGGAATGCAAACTGGTGCAGGTGTTGTGGAAAACAGTATGGAGATCCCTCAGCACATTAAAAATAGAACTACCCCATGATCCAGTAATTGCACTACCGAGTACCCCAAAATTAAAAAACACTAAACCAAAGGACACATGCACCCTTATGTTTATTGCATCATTATTTATGATAACCAAACTATAAAAGCAACCTGTGTGCCCATCAATAGATGAATGCATAAAGAAGATGTGGTGTATATATACAGTGGAATGTTACTCAACCCTAAAAAGAACAAAATTTTGCCATTTGCAACATGAATGGCTCTAGAGGGTATAATGCTAAGTGAAAGAAGTCAGCAAGAGAAAGACAAATAACATATGATTTCACTCATATGTGGAATTTAAGAGAGAAAACAAATGAACAGAGGAAAAAAAGAGACAAACCAAGAAACAGACTCAACTATAAAGAGCACCTTGGAGATTTACCAGAGGAGAGGTGGGGGGATGGGTGAAATAGGTGATGGGGATTAAGAGTACACTTACATGATGTGCAGTCAATGATATATGGAATTGCTGAATTGCTATATGTATACCTGAAACTAATACAACTCTGTATATTAACTATACTGGAGTTAAACTCAATCAGTCAAACAAAAATCAATTATGTTGCAAAACGAGATCCGAGCATGATATGTGTTTTGGCTGAGCCCAGTCTTATCCTAGAAAATCTCCAGATTCCTTTCTGTTCATATTTGAAGTTAGGCTTAGAGTCACCTAATAATCATTGCCTGAGATTTTGAGGGGAATATAATTTGAAACAATCTCTTGCAAATTCAGAAAACCTGTCCATCAAAATAGAAGAGAAAGAAAACAGCTTTTATCTTGGAACAGGCATTAAACCAGAAGGCTATGTGCATTACAAGCCATCCTCGAAGAGATTGTAAAAACAAGGACATTGTAGGTTGCCATGTGTGGTCAGGACAAACTGTAACTATTCCTCAAGTAAGAAGATTTGACCATATTATTTATTAAATACAGTTTGCCCTAAATTCACCTGGTAATTTGGGGGGCCGCCTGTTAGCTAATTCCTCTGTGAGAGATGGTGAATGGGGTTGGTATGCACAAGAGGTGCTAGGAACACCTCAGTGACAACATAAGAAATTATGAGAGGCCATAGCTTGTGTATTTCTGACACCCACAGCCTCTGCTGCCATTAACCTCGAGGAGATGTGCATGTACACTTTGTTCATCTGCAAGTTTAACCCAGTGAATAGTGAGTTCTGTGTAGGTAGAAGGCAAGAAAGACAGCCATGGAAGCTAAGAGCGAGAAGGATCCCAGAGTTCATCTAGAAGATTCTCTTTCCCTCCTCTCATTTTAAAGATAAGGAGACTGATGCCCAGAGCAGAGGAATGTCATTCACAAAATCACATGGTTAATTTTAGTATACAGTGTAAAGTATGCATCAAGATTCTTTTTTATTTCAAATTGATGCCCATTTTCCATCACCATGTCTGGAAAAGATGATCCTTTCTCTAATAATTACTTTGTAATATTTTCCAAAAATTTATTGATTATATTTCTATTGGTCTATTTCTGGACTCTATTCTGTCACACTGATTCATATATATGGTAACATTTACTAATACCTTGCAGTTATGATGCGTGTAGATTGATAGCCAATCCTGCAATCAGGGAGTATGAATCCTCCAACTTTTTCTTATTCAAAATGGTTTTTTTTTTGTTTTTCTCCACATATAAATTTTAGAAGCATCTTGTGAATATCTACAAAGAAAATCCCACTCAGATTTTGATCGAGACGGTGTTGCCCTATCGATGAAACTGGGGAGAATTGACGTCTTAACAATACTGAAGTTTCTTATCCACAAACAAGATATCTCTCCATTTATTTAGGTCTTCTTTGATTTTTCTCACCAGCATAGTTTTCAGCATAAAAATCTGAGATTTATCCCAAAGTAGTTCATGGTTTTTAATGCTATTATAATAGTACCGATGATTTAATTCCAATTTCCAATTGTTCATTGCTAGTACACAGAAATATAATCAGTCTTTGCATGTTGATCTTGCATTCTCATACTTTGCTAAGCTAACTCATTAGTTCTAGAATATTTTTTCCCCTCTTTGGGATTTTCTGCATTGATAATCATGTCATCTCTGGTTAAAGAAGGCTTTATTAGTTCCCTTCCAATTTTTATGACTGATTTCTTTTCCTTGCCTCAGTTCACTGGCTGGATGTCCAGTATGATGATGAACTAGAATGATAAGGATGGACATACTGGCCTTTTCTTGACCTTAACAGGAAAGTATCCAGCCTTACACTTTCTGTATTCTTATTGATTTTCGGTGTATGTGTTTTACCAAACACTAAGAAAGGGGATTAAATTTCCAAGTATACTTTCGTATTTGTCTATCCTTTTGATTTGTATAGCCTTTGCTTCATGTATTTTGAAGAAGTTTTAGGTGCACGCATTTTTAGGAATGTTATATCTTCTTGGTAAATGAACATATTTATCCTTCTGTAATGTCTGTCTATCTTTAATAGTATTCCTTGTTTGAAACCTGCCTTTCTATTGACACAGTGATTCAACTTTCTTTTCATTAGTGTTTTCATGGTATTTCTTTCACCATATTTTTGCTTTTCACCGACCTATATTGCTGTGGTAGACAGAATTCTAAGATGGGCCCTGAGATGCCTCTGCTAGTGGTGCGCAAGCCCTAGACTATCCCCTCCCCTTGAGCATGGGGAGACCTGTGGATAGGATGGATGTCACTTTACATGGCAAAGGTGAAGGCACTCTGCCATGTAATTAAGGTCCTTAATCTGTTGGCTTTGGGTTGGTCAAAAGGGAGATTACAGGGGTGCCTCGGTGGCTCAGTCTGTTAAACGTCTGATTCTCGGTTTCAGCTCAGGTCATGATCACACGATTTCATGAGGTGGAGCCTCCCATCAGGCTCAGAGCTGACAGTGCTCAGCCTGCTAGGGATTCATTCTCTCTCTCTCTCTTTCTGCCCTCCCCCACTCACACTGTCTCTGTCTCTCTCAAAATACATAAGTAAACTTTAGAAAAAAAGGAGAGGTGGGATTATACAAAGTAGGCCTGACCTAATCAAAAAGATTTAAAAGCAAGAAATTCTCCTGCTGGAGACAATATCCATATTCAACATCCAAATTGGGAACTGTCCATCAAGGAGAGCAGCCAGGACGACCCTCTGGGAACAACTCAAGCAACTCAATGCTGCCAACAACTTGAATGAATTTGGAAAAAGACCCTGAACTCCAGATAAGACCACTGAGTGGCTGACTCCACAACTGAAGCTTTGAGCAACTCTGAACACAGGACCCAGTTGGGTCTTGCCTGGACTCCAGACGCACTGAGACCGAGCCGATGAGTGTATGTTGTTTCAGGTTGCTAAGTTGGAGGTCATTTGTTAGGCACCGGTAGAAAACTAATACACTTGTCATATTTCTAGTGAGTTTCTTTTAAACAGCATGTGGTTGGCCTTGCTTTTTAATCCAATCGTATAGTCCCGGCTTTTTATTCCAGGGTGTTTAGACCATTTATCACAGTCTATATCGAAGTAATATTAGACCATGTCACATGTCGTTTAAGGAACTTACACTAGTGTACTTACCATTTCTCCCCCCCAGGTGTTGTCATATGCCTGACTTTCACATATGTTGTAGATTCCTCAATACACTATTACTATATAGATATAGATCAAAATTTTCACATCTGCACTTTGTAACTGGCATCTAATCGTATCCTACCTCACATTTCCACTCGCTCCCAGCTCTATACACACAATAATGTGCAATATTCATTATTGTGAATAATACATGTAGAGTATGTAGGAGTGTGAAATATATCTGTTTATGAACATGAAATGTTTTATTTATGAGTATTTATTATTATGAAAAGTTTCCTCTTGGATTTGCTGTTTCTGTATCACAGTCTTATGGAATTTAACTTACAAAATGATTTCATCATATTTCATCATACACGACAACTATAAAGATGAATGTTAATGTAAACATCTCAATAAGAAATGGAACCCCCTTGGGCCCCACCTCTTGGAGCAAGTGCATAGGGGACGGCTTAGAGACAGAAGTCCCGGACCACGTGCCACACCCTGCTCTTTCCAATACTTCTTTTTTCAAAAAAATTTTTCTTTAATGTTTTATTTATTTCTGAGAGACAGAGAGAGAGAGAGGCAGAGTGAGCAGGGAAGGGTCAGAGAGAGAGGGAGACACAGAATTGGAAGCAGGCTCCAGGCTCTTGGGCTGTCAGCACAGAGCCCGACGTGGGGCTTGAACCCACGAACTGTGACATCATGACCTGAGCCAAGCCGGACATTTAACCAACTGAGCCACCCAGGTCCTCCCTCTCCAACACTCCTTCTAACACACCCTTGCGATGTCCCAAGTAGAGCTTTTTACCTGTGGATGTCGAAGCCTTCCCTTGATTCAGGCACACATTTCCATATGAGAATTTAAAAACCATAATACTTATATTAGAAGTCCCATTTCTACATGCAAACCAGACAGAAACAAATAATAGGAAATGACAACAATTGCAGGGCATGTGTGGACACGTGTGCATGAGACAACGTGAAATGAAAGAATACGGGTTAAAGTCAGCCCTGCAGTGCATGCTCCTGCACACGCAGCCCTTGAGGCTGATCTGGGGACATCCGCCGTGCCCCCTGCCCAGCCCCTCCCTGCAGCCGTGCAGGTTCCCGAGTTGCCAGGTCACCGAAGGGATCCCCCATCTCTCAGAGCCCCCATGTGAGCCCTCCTGGGCTGCTGAGGACACTAAAGATGGAGATTAATAACGGAATTTTGCCCAGCTGTGCTTCAGAGTGTAGCTCACTGCAGGGGCCACTGGGGCCTTCAGGCCTCCTGACCACAGCTCACTGTAACCCCGAAGTCCAACCTGCCACCCCCACTCGGCCACCCCAAGAACTCCTGACATCTAAGCACAAGTGCGCGGGCCCTTCTAATCCACGTGGAGCTGGGCCGGCCCTAGCGGTCCCCCAACAGTCACCTTCTCCACATGTAACCGGCTGCCCCAATACCACCCTCCTTCCAGCCCCTGAACCCGGGCCAGGTGAGTAGATGCCTCCTGTTGCATCCACACCGCCGGACTTGAGCACGGCTGATTTGAAGAGAAGAATCTGGTCCCTGAAAGTGTTCAGTCACATTCTGACATAGCAATAAGGAAACCCTATCGGTTGGTTACACAGCCTAAGGATGGCGTCTGATTTTCTGATGTGGCGTTCAAGCACTTTCATGGGCTCTCCTACCCCCATTAAAGTCCATGGTGCCACCATAGCAGGCGAATTTCAGAGGGTCTGAGGCTGTCCACCAGCGCACCCGTGGCTCCCTGTCTTCTCCACTGTGTGAGACGATCTCTGGCTTTGTTGTTCTTGTTTGTTTGTTTTCCATAAAAATCCATTGAGAAGCACAATGAAGACATTGCCCAAATTTCTACCTCACTTTGAAAAGACATGAGCCATAATAAGTGCTAGAAACTTGGAAACTGTGTTATTTTCAGTAGAGTTACATTTATCTTTTGGCAGTAGGTTATTGTAAAGTAAATAAACCGATGTATCAGAAGTAAACATTAATGTGTATGACCCTGATATCACTTTCACTGCTGATAATAAAGCATCCAAGGGTCACGAAGGGACAGATCTCGCCGGGTATAAGAACTAGAACGGTATCAGGGAGGATCAGCGTCTGCTTTGCTCTGAGTGTTTATGTCTCCCCAACATGTTTTAAACTCCATGCCTAAGAGGACGGTTTTAGGAAGTGGGGCCATGGGGAGCTGGATCAGTCAAGAGAGTAGATCCCTTATAACTGAGGATTGTGTCCTTATAAAAGAGGCCCCAGAAAGCGGGCTCAACCCTTCCACCCTGTGAGGACACAGCCAGAAGCCAGCAGTCTGCAACCCAGAGAGGTCTCTGACCAGACCCTGACTGAAATGGCATCTCCATCTTGGACTCCAACCTCCATCTTGGAATCATGGGTAAAATTCTGCGGCTGCTTATAAGGGGCCCAGTCTGTGGTGTGTTGTTGTTTTAAATAGCAACTCAAGCAGACTAAGACACTGTCTACATTTTGATAAATGCTCAAAATAAAAATGTTTCCCTTTGCCATGAATCCACTTTCTACTAAACACTACCAGTCATTCCACTATTTTTTTCCAAGAAAGGAAAAATGCATCGAAACTACTAAAACGAGCTAAGGACGTTTGTAGGTTAGACACATGTAAGTGAAAAACTGTCCAAATATTCAAAAGTGACACCAAACGCTTAAGAGTAAACTTGAGCCTCGGCAAAGTTGATAGTGTTCGACGCTTCGTATGTCATTAAGACTCTGCGTCTCAAAGTCCAGGTTTCTTTTCAAAGTGGTTTCAAATTCCCTCAGGGCCATGTACTCAACCCTTATCCTTCTGGGTTCCCCGCGTTTTGAAGGGCAGCGTCCGAGATTAGGGCCTGTGGCCCCCACAGGGTGAGCAGCATGATAATTAACAGCGCGCCCCCCAGCAGCAGGAGAGCCTGAAGCCACATCCGCCGCGCGGCCTTAGGCCAGCACCGCCCCAACCGCTCCCATGGCCGCGGGTCGCCAGCCACTCGGCCACCCGGCGGAGCCTGTCCTCGGGGCGCACGTCGCGCCGCGCCCGCGCCAGGCCGTACGCGTCGTTGGTGAAGGGCGCGCCGTCGTGCTCCCGCGCCAGCCGCTCCACCAGCGCCAGCAGCTCGTCCACCTGCGCCTCGCGCTCGGCGCCCTCCGCGCGGTTGTCCAGGGCGCACACGCGGCCGCCGCACTCGGCCACCAGGGCCCGCAGCGCGCGGTTGTCGGTGGCGCGCACGTAGTCGTGCAGCGACGCCCCCTCCAGGTCCTCCCGGCGCGTGAAGACGACCACGGCGCGCGCCAGGACGCCGGCCCCGAAGAGATCGCGGACGCCGCGCACGGCCTCCTCGTCCTGCGTCGTGAAGCGGCCCAGCTGCGTCACGAGCAGCAGCGCGTGCGGCCCGGGCGCCGACAGCACGTAGCAGCGGGCCCGCTCGGCGCAGTCCGGGTCTGCGCGCCGCCCTTGGGCGCTGAAGAGGTCGGGGGTGTCGGTGACCTCCACGCGCCAGCCGGCCCAGCGGCGGCTCCCCGCGTCGCAGCGCCTGGTCACCGGGGTGGTCGCGAGCCGGGACGGGAAGCGCCTGTGGCCCAGGATGCTGTTGCCCGTGGCGCTCTTGCCCGCTCCGGTCCTGCCGGCCAGGATGAGCCGCAGCCTGGGCTCCTGCGCCAGCGGCTGCTCGGCGTCCCAGTTGTCGTCCGAACCTGCGAGAACAGAGTGGGGTGGGCCGCGGGCCTGGGAGCGCGAGGCCCGCCCCCGCGGGGCCGAACAGACGAGGACGCCCGCGCTGCCCGCTTCTGCTTTTCCGGCCAGGCCTTTGCAGGCGCTCGGGCTACCGCTGGGGCGGCGCCGGGGCACCCCAGCCATCTTCCTCCCGTCTCCGGCCTCAGCGCGTGCACCTGTCCGAGCTGCGCACCGGGTGCACGTTGCTCTGGAGGGTCCCCCTCGATGCGCGCAGGCCGTGACCTCAGCTGCCATGGCGTCTGATCGTCCGCACCGTGCAGGGCGGTTCGGTGCTTGACGGCTTCCGTGGGCTCTGCCGGACTTCTCCCAGAGGCCATCCCAGCGAGGCCACGCCGGAGGGCACAGCAGGCCCGGAGCGGAGGGCTGTCTGGAGTCCCAGACACCCCGGGTTGGGACCACAGCCCAGCACGTGCCAGCTGTGGAGCCTTGGGGACGTTGAGTGCAAGCCTCCAGCCGCTTGTGCACAAGGGGAGGGGTGACGGAGCTGCTTCTCCCGGGGTTGCTCAGAGGATTAGGCGACGTGGGCTCTTTCCTTCTTCCCTGCCTCCCGCTTCCCCTCCGCCCTCTCTCTATTCAGCCCGCTGCCAGCAAGATACCCTTAGTCCTCCATCCTTGTTCCCTAACGTTCTCCCGGCTAAACCGTGTTCCCTCTAGTCCAGGATCTCACAGCCTCCGCATCTGTGGGGATCAGGGTAGATTTGTTACGCTCATTGTACCCTTTGGGACCCAAGCAAGACACAGGCTTGTCAGGGCGCTTAATGTCCCACAGGAGGGCAGGGGCAGAGGTCCAGCAAAAATGCCAAGCTGGGGCTCTTGCTGTTTCACCCCAGCGTGGGGACACGTCTGGGGTTTGTCTCTGTTCAGTCTTGACTTAGCCCATGGCCTTGTGACCCAGAGCGGATGCCTAGGGGCAAGTACCCACTGAGATCAGCTCTTACCATAGGCATTTTCTTCATCTCTTGCCATCTTCCGGCCTCCCATGGCTACCTGAAAGAGTTTCAAACACAACCTGTTCGTTCCTTCATTCATGCACTCATTCATTCGTTCATCGAAGAGACGTAACTATCTCCGGTGGCTCCGGCAAGGTCCAAAGAGGCGGTGACAGCCCAGGGAAACGGTCATGGTTCCTGCCCTCCCCTGAACAGCGGGATTTGGGGAGGAACCCCGGAAGGACCCGGTCGGCGTTGGAGCGACACCGTGAGAACACTTGGTGAGCCCTTTTCAGGAGCCCCGAATGCAGAAGACAGAGGGGAGGTGATACCTCGTCCTCCGTGTTAGTGAGGGAGCCTTAGCTGTTAATTTTCCAGGGAGTCTATGCAGTGGCATAAGCTGTAGGCACAAAGATTTCCCAGGAGATTCCACAGCCAGGGTCACTTACGAAAACCCTGAGAATTAGCTAATCTGCTCAACCACCTTAGGGCGGTTGGCCTGGGGGAAAAATATAAGAAGAAATTTTGTATTTTGTTTTGGAATTTGAAAAAGCAACCAGTCTCCCATGCTGATCTGAAGAGCCTGTGATCTGCTCTCAGAGAACTAAATAATTCAGCTCATGTCATCTGTGTAGATACGACCTGTGTGCTGGAGAGATGGGTCACTCCCCTCTGGCTTCTGCTCTTCCTTCCCCAAATCTGAGGCTTTTCAAATAAGCGATGATACTCAGGTCCAGCAGGATTTCCTACAGCTAGCCACTCAGCCACGAAGTGGGTCCGATCTCACGACGACCTGGACACAGGGCACAGCTCTGCTTCGTCTTCGCCTCCAGCCCCGTGTCCCACTCACTCCCCATCACGGTCAGCTGCTCTGCAGAGGACAGGTTCAGGGCCTTTCCCTGCCCGCCTGTGTGCTCACCCCCACGACCACTGATTCTCTCCCACATTTCTGTCTGAGTCCTGTCTGTGCTCCACTGGCCATTTCAAATGCTACCTCTTCATGGCGACACCTGGTTACTGCAGGTGACCGTGCTGTGTCCCAGGGGCGCCACATAAGGACAAGCAAAGGGGGTGTGTTGATTGATAACTTGCCTCTGACCAGTTAGATGACAGGTTTGCCTTCTGCGGTAAACCCCCTGCCAGCTCCCCAAAACCCTTGGTAAAGTTCATCCCACAGACCTCAGGTGAGTAGTGATCTTGTGTGTAAAAATCAGCAAACTCCCATAACTTCTCTGAACATTTCTCTCATGACACATCTGAACTGAAGAAACAGCCAGAAAATTCAGTGCAAAGAACAAGAAATTAGCTAAAACAAGAAGTCCTTGTCAACGATGGAAATGACCTAATGTGCTCTAGGAAATCCACTAAACTCCTGGCCCTTTGGGACTTCGCAGAGGGTTTGGGATGGGTTTTGAAACTTTCTTCCAGAGTTTCTGAGAGCTGAAATCTGGGGTTACAAAGGCGTGTAGTCTTTGACAGATGTAGAACATGAAGACACCCATCATGTTAAATGGAGTTGTAGATTATTTAGTCCAGTGCTTCTTGAACCTGCTATCTTTTGGAAGTATCTACGGAGTGTTTAAAATACATATTTGATGTTTTGAATCACAGATCTGTACTTTATTAAAAGTGGGGTGCCTGGGTGGCTCAGTCTATTAAGTGTCTGACTCTTAATTTTGGTTCAGCTCATGATCGTGGGCTTGAGCCCCTCATTGGGCTCTGTGCTGACATCGCAGAGCCTGCTTGGAATTCTCTTTCTCTTTCTTTCTGTGGGTCTCCCCTGATCACACAGTCTCTCCCTTTCTCAAATATAAATAAATAGTTAAACTCAAAAAAAGTCTCACCCCTCCACCTGAGTGATACTTTTTTATTAAAATTTTTAAAATATTTATTTATTTTTGAAAGAGAGAGCATGATCAGGGAAGGGGCAGAGAGAGAGGGAGACACAGAATCCAAAGCAGGCACCAGGCTCTACACTGTCAGCACAGAGCCAGATGCGGGGCTCAAAGCTTAATGGACTGAGCCACACAGGACCCCTTCACATCCTCCCCTCAGTGATTCTAATGCATCCAGTCTGGGCTCTGAGTTTCTGAGCCGTTCATCCTGTCCAAGCCCTTCATTATAGCCAGTGTGCCGGTATGAAGAAGGCTCCCAGCCCCCAGAGCCCTGGGCAGCTTGGGCGGGGGAAGGGATGTACGAGCACACACAAGCAGGTGGGCTGCAAAGGTCTGAAGGCCAAGTTCATAACTGTTGGTGGCTCCTGCAAGTCCCTGGGGCGCACAGGGCTGAGGGGGTGGAGTGTGTGAGCGGGGACAGCTCGCAGACACGATTTCCACTTTGTGATGTGTTCTGAGGGTAGGCTCCTTTGTCCTCAGAAACATCTTTCTCCTTTGCTGCAGGCGCCCTGGAGGGGGGGAGGGGGAGGGTCTGCAGCCTTCTCCAGCGTGTCCCGCCCCTCAAGCCCTTTCTGACTAGGCGAGGAGCGGGCAGGAGGAAGGCTGGAGAAGATGCTCACCGCTTCTTCTGAACTTGCTTTCTCTCAAACCCAGAGCGTCCGGAGAAGCCTGGAGGTGTGAAGTTATTCTTTCTAGACCCCGCTCCCCTTCCTGGGAGGTAGTAGAATGCAGGTGCTCACACAGTGAGCTGCAAGCAGGCCCTGAATTCCTTACAGCCCCTCTCCCCTTCCTTCACTACCTCTCCCCCACCCACCCCTCCACCCCCCAGTGGCTCCCTTCCTTCCCCTGTGTGCTCACCTTTCCCGCAGAAGTGGTGTCAGGCTCTGCTGTCGTCTGCAGAAGCCCCCGACCTGGTGCTTTCCCTTGGGTTGTGAGTGCAGAAGGCTGTCCCTGCCAGCACAGCACAGGGAGGAAGTCTCAGAGCCCGGGAGGGAGGACCCAGTGGTGCTGATTTAAAGGGACAGGACATGGACCAGGTGGGCCAGTGAGTGGTGCCCTTGCATTGTTTCCACCGCGTAAGCCACTCCCTGCTTTGGACTGTGGGGATCTTTTCCGAAGGTCCCTGCGGCACCACATCTTGTTCCCAGGAGGGACTGTAGCCTCGGTGAAGGACGATGTACACTTCTGAGGCCTGTTCTCAATTTCGGCCTCTGCCCACTACTCTCACCTCCAGTTCCCTTTTGCTTTTTAGAGGTCTGCCTATACAATGGCCTCTTGGGAGTCTCCTTCCCCAGGAATCGGGGAAGAATCCTTGACTGGACATCAGTGTGGACACGCCCAGCAATGTGGTCCTCTCTGCCAGTCTCCTCGTTCTTAAAGAAAAGGAGGTCTCTTCAGCTATTAAAGATCAGACAGAAGGAAGAGGGTGGAATTTTCATAGGAGCCTCAGTCCAGCCTCCGTTGGTATCTCTGACCCCGGTTTCTGTTTCTTCTCTCTGGGGGGTCATGAGAGAGGTGAGAAAAATAGCCAGACATTGCGTGGAGAGAAGGTTACAACGGGGTACGGTGCTATGGGCCTTGGACCTGGTTAGGTCAGTAATCAACTCTGTGATCTTGCCTAACTCACTTACACTTTTCTGGAGCCAACTCTCCCTGTGTGTAGTTAGGGGGTTCGCTTAACCTGAAGCTAATGTTCAGGGGTCTGATTTTTACCCCGTCTTGCCAGTTCGTTCTCTCAGGTGAAGATACCCAACCCACGGCCCTCCACCTTATCCCCCCCCACCCTCCGCACCCTGTCCAGCTTTATTGAGATATAATTGAAATGTAACACTGTGTAAGTTAAAGGGTGCAATGTGCTGATTTGATACCCTTCTATATTGCAAAATGATTGTCAGCATAGTATTATTAGCTAACCCCTCATCACATCACATATCTACTATTACTCTTTTTTTTGAGTGAGAACATTTAAGATCATCTACTCTCTTAGTAACTATGAGTGTGTGATACAGCGGTTTGAACTATAAGTGCTGTGCTGCTCTTTAGACCCAAGAACTTATTCGTCTTATAACTGGAACTTTGGACTCTTGGACCAATGTCTTCCCATCCGCCCAGCCTCCAGCCCCTGGTCACCACCGTTGTACTCTCCATTTCTATCAGTTTGGCTTTTTAAAATTCCACATAAAAGTGATATCATACGGTATTTGTTTTTCTCTGTCTGACCTATGTCGCTTACGATAATGCCCTCAAGTTCCACCCACGTTGTTGCAAACGACAAGATGTTCTTCTTTCTTTTTGCTGAACAATCATATATATATCTTTTATCCATTCATCCATAGGCAGACACTTAGGTGTTTCCATAACTTGGCTGTTGTGAGTAATGCTTCAGGGAGCTTGCGAGCGCAGATATTTCTTTGAGATCCTGCTTTCATTTGCTTGGATAAATACCAGGAGTGGGATTGCTGGATCACATGGTAATTCTATCTGTAATTTTTCGAGGACCCTCCTTACTGTTTTCCGCAGTAGCTGCACCAGTTTATGTTCCCATGAACAGTGCACATGGTTTCTCTTTTCTCCACATCCACCCTAACACTTGTTACCTCTTGTCTTCTTGATGCTAGCCATTCTCACAGGTGTGAGGTGACACCTCATTGTGGTTTTCATTTGTATTTCCTGTGATGATGGTGACACTGAGCACATCTTCATGTACCTATGTGCCATCTGTATGTCCTCTTTGGAAAAATGCCTTTTAGTTTCTCTGTCCTTTTTTAATTGAATTGTTCATGATTTTTTTTTTTGCTATTAATTATATAAGGTCTTTATATATTTTGGATATTAACCCTTTATCAAATATATGATTTGCAGGTATTTTCTCCCATTCAGTGGGTTGACTTTTTTGTATGTCAGTGGTTTCCTTTGCTAAGCAGAAGCTTTTAGTTTGATGTAGTTTTGCTTGTTCTTCTTATCTGTTGCTGCCTTTGATCTTGAGGTCAATCCAAAAAATTATTGTCCAGACTGATGGAAAGGAGCTTACCCCATCATACTCTAGATTTCAAGCCTCATAGATTTATTGAGGCTCATTTTATGGCCTATTGCTCATATTTAGGAGAATGTTCTTTGTGTGCCTATAAAGAATGCATATTCTACTTCTTTGGGTAGAGTGCTCTAGTGTTAGGTCTAGTTGGTTTATACGTCGATTAAGTCTGCTGTTTCGGTTCCACCTTCTGGTTAACTTTTGTATGCGTTGTTCAACATGGGACTTACTGTTGAATTGTCTACTTCCCCTTGACATCTGTTATTTTTTGCTTCCTATGTTTCAGGGCTCAATTGTGAAGTTTGTGTGTCTTTATAATTATTATATTCTCAAATTCTTTGTTCTAGCACTTCAGGTCTATGGATGAGTCCCACTAGTAAAATTTTCATTTCAGTTATTATACTTTTCACCTGCAGAATTTCTATTTTGTTTTTTAAAAAAAGCAATTTCTGTGTTCTTATTGACAAGTAAACAACAGCTAATCAAAGCCTGGAAAAGTAATCACTATCCAGACTTGCTACACCATGTTACCTAAAATGCCCAGTTTTTTTTTTTTAATGTTTTATTTATTTCTAGGAGAGAGAGAGAGACAGCGTGAGCAGGGGAGGGTCAGAGAGAGAGGGAGTCACAGACTGAAACAGGCTCCAGGCTCTGAGCTGGCAGTCAGCACAGAGCCCGACGCGGGGCTCGAACCCGTGAACCGCGAGATCACGACCCAAGCGAAAGTCGGACACTTAACCGACTAAGCCACCCAGGCGCCCCTAAAATGCCCAGTTTTTTAACAAGAATTGTAAGACCTACAGTGAAACAGGAAGGTGAGACCCACATACTGGAAAATCAGGCCATAGGAATCTGCCATTGCCTGGCAGATGTCTGGATCAAAACAGCCAGCTGCGGTGCGTGCTCTGAACAGTGCCCTGGTTGGAGATTCCCAGGAAAACGCCCAGCTCATCTTCAGGCCAGCACCAGCCTGCAGAGAGATGGGAAAAGAATCCTGTGCAGAGGCCAACAGATTTCCGTGGTGGGGTTTCTCCTTGGCCCAACCTTCTTCCGTCAGTCCATTGTGAGCACAACAGCAGGCACAAATAAGAAGACAAGAACTTGTGACCTCGCCTTTGTGGTCTGATGAGGAAGACAGACTCAAGGGAGGTGAGGCAGGAAATTGCTGTGGCTGAGTTAGATGCATGGTTTACTGTGCACGAGTGAATTTACAAGAAATCACTCTGTTCCCCATTTCTTGAAAATAGAAGGGATTGTGGAAAACAACAAAAGAGAAACTCTTCTGTGAGATGTTGGCATAAACATTACAGTCTTTCCTTTATCCCTCGCTAAAGTTTTGCTCATCGTGTTTATCATTTGTAATGAAGCACTCGAGACACTCTCTTTCCTCGAAGATGGAAGTGAAGCAGCAAAAGATGTCAAGTTGAAACCAAAAGACAGAAACGAAGGCAATGGCAGAAACCGTGCGAACTTCGTTGTAAATCCTAGAGAGGGCAGGTCACTGCCAGGAGTGGCCGACAGCCTGTGAGTCTGTCGCTGACCCCCGTTCTCCTGAGCCAACTCTTCCACAGTTAGTGCCGAGGAATGGCTAAGAATCCAGGGACCATCCAAGCAAATGCTGTGGGGTTTGGCACTGTGGGACTGAAAAGTCTAGGCGGATGAGTGAGGAAAGATGCTGCGTGTGTGGAGAGTAGCAGAGAACTAGGGGACAAACATCCCTCCTTACTCACTTCTTAGGCTCTTGGCTGTTGGTGCTGGCTGGTAAATAAAGGTGATCTCCGTAACCATCTGTAACTGTCCATTACTCTGATGGCCCCAGGGATGTCAGGGCCTTGGGAAAAGAAGGCCCATACTCGTATTCACACCTGGGCCTTCCTCGGGGTCTCTCTTTGCAGACCATGGTCCCCTGTTCCACCTGGAGATTTATAACTACAGCTGATCAACACCTGAGAACTTGCGTGTAAGTGGTCGTGGGGTCACGGATCATGCCTGGGGGAGAGTCTGGGGATTTGTCCTTATTGGGCGAGGCCCAGATAGACTCCTGTGACACTGTTCTGTAGTAGGCATCGGATTTAGACAACCTAGGACTTCTTATCTGTAAAGATACTGGGACACACGGGGGTTGTGGGTTTTTGGGAGTTGTTTGTTTTTGACTTTTCTCCAAACCATAGACCTTGATAGTGGCAGAATCAGACCCACAGCCTTTTCTACTGACTACTTTTCATATATTAATGGGAGACATTCTGCGCTGATTAAGAGGAAATAGTCCTTTTGTGCGGTGTTGGTATTCTGTAAGAGTGCGGTTTCGGTTCTTGCTGCTGGGACCGGGGCCTGCTTTTGCCTCTGACCCCCCAGCTCAACCCACCCTGACAGTCTGCCTGTTCGCCTTAAGAGTTCAGGAGGCCTTAACCGCACTGTCAGGCCTTACACTCCTGTGTCTTTTTAAATGAAACAATTTTTTTAGTTTCTGTTTCGCTGTTGTATAACTGTTGCCAAAAACAGAAATCTTCAGAGGACTGAAATCTAAATTCTGAGAAAGCCACAACCTCTGTCTCATCGCTGAGACCCATGGTGCATCTGGGCCAGAAATGTGGTGGGGAATGAGGAAGAATATCGTCTCGCAGCTCAGCCCTGCCCAGAGTGTGCCGCCGAAGGGGAGACCTTTGGGTTGCTCGGAGGATAGGAGAAGGCAGCAGGCAGGGGTGAGGTGGAGGGGGGATGCCTGGCGCTGCTCTGGCAGGTCGCCACAAACTCCAGCTTGACACAGCCGAGACACGGATTGTGTCATTACTCCCGGAGTCCAAAGTCAAGATGCCGGCAGAGACGCGTGCTCTCTGAAGGCTCGAGGGGAGGACCTTACTTGCCTCTTCTGGGCTCTGCTGGCAGCTGGCCATGTTGGTGCTCCCTGGCTGGCAGATATGTCTCCAGACTCTTTCCTCATGCATTTTATTAGAAGCAACAAGGAGAAACCAGGCCGCACCTTCCACACTGTTCTCAGAAACCTCAGCTGAATATTCAAGTTCATCGCTTACACGGTCTGCTCTCCACCCAGCAGCAGACCTCAGTTCAGCCTGTCTCCCTGCCACTTTATAATTAAGTACCACCTTCCCTCTGGTGCCCAGCATTGAGGTCCCCACCTGTATCTGGGACCTCGTCAGAAAGTGACCTTGATGTTCATCCTTCTACCGACAGCCTCTTCAAGGCAACCTAGGCCTTTTTTTTTTTTTTTTCATGTACCTCAGGATTCTTCTAGCCTCCATGCATTACCCAATTTCAAAACCACTCCTACATTTTAGGTAATTTGCAGAACAGGACCCCTCCTCTTCACAGCAACATCTATATTAGTTCTCCTGTGCGCTGCTGTAACAAATGACCACCAACTGCTGCTTAAAGAGAATAAACATACTGTCTTGTGGTTATGGAGGCTACAGGTGCCAAACCAAGACGTTCCCAGGGCCAGACTCTCCCTGAAGCCTCTGGGGAATGATCCTTCTTTGCTGATTCTCAGCTTCTGGTGATGGCTGGCCTTCCTTGGTGTTCTTTACCTTCTAGGTGCTTCATCCAATCTCTGCCTCTTTTGTCACATGGTGTTCTCTGTGTGTATCTGTGTGTAAATTTCTCTCACTCTGAAAGGATTCAAGTCATTGGAGTAGGGCTCACCTTAATGACCTCATCTTAACTTCCTGACATCGCAAAGACCCTGCTCCAAATAAGGCCACATTCTCAGGTACCAGGAGTTAGGATTTCTTTAGGAGGATACAATTCAACCTATGATGGATGGTACAAGAGGGACAGTGTGTGCAGTTTGAGGGTACAGTACCCCTGATCTCTTCCTTTCCAGTCCTAGTTGCAGTTACTAGGTTAAGCTCATTGGGGTAGTTTTCTTAGGTCTCTGCTTCTTGGAAATCTTCTACTGCCTAGGGCTTAGAGCCCACATTGCTTGTCCTGGTATTCAACAATCATTATAATCTATCTCAACTCTTCTTTTAAAGTTGTTCTTTCCTTTTCATTTTTTTTTAAATTTTTGTTATAGAGAGAGACAGAGCATGTTATAGGGAGGGTCAGAGAGAGAGGGAGACTCAGAATCAGAGGTAGGCTGCAGGCTCTGAGCTGTCAACACAGAGCCCAGTGTAGGGCTCGAACCCACAAACTGTGAAATCATGACCTGAGGTGAAGTCTGATGCTTAACCAACTGAGCCACCCAAACACCCCTGTCTCAACTTTTCTGACAAGCATGAGATTCTTCTGGATATCATTGTTCCTGTTAATATCTGTTTTACACTTTCGTAAGGAACAAAGGTGATATCGATATAGAGATCAATGCCTGGGACAAGGTAAGCCCTCAACAAAGGCTGGTAATGATTCCTGCCCTCCAAATGGTTGGGTCTTCTCTGCCTGTATCCACTATATTTCCACCTTCAAGGCTTGGCTCATGCTATTTCTCCCTCATTCTTGTTTGAGTACAGGTTTTGGAAAAGCAAAATCATGGCTCTTGAGCAAGTATAAACACATCAAAGATTTTGTTCTACTCATGGGTTAACGAGGGAACTTATATGATACTATAATTTGTTCAAAGTTCATTTGAATGGCTCAATCAGTTAAGTGTCAACTCTTGATCTCATCTCAGGTCTTGATCTCAGGGTATTGCATTTGGGCTCCGTGCTGGGTGTGAAGCCTATTTAAAAGCAAACAAGCAAGCAAGCAAACAATAAAAGAAAAAACCCAAACAAACAAAAATACATAGGTTGAGAATCTAGGGTTGATGTGTTCAAGAGAGTAGGAAAATGTAATTTTCAAGTTATATATTCCATAAAACAGAAATGTGCAAAAAAAACCCTCTCTGTCCTTACGAGTTGTAAATTATCTCAGATGATAACCAAGCACAGCACCATAGAGAAAAGAAAGAACACTCCAGGAATCTCTCTGGCTTATTTCTACATTTTGGATCATTTTAATAGCATTCTATAGTTAGTGATCATAAACAGTCCACAACAATTATTGTTGATCCTAGAAGATTAGTTTTATTATGCATGCCTGAGTATTTACATAGATACAGCAAGAATCTTAGTTAACTAGAAAAGCCTTCTTGAGTTTGCTCAGCAAATCTAGAGCCTAACCGTATTAAATTCCAAGGAATAAACATCTTTTGGAAATTTTCTTTAAAAAAAATTTTTTTTAACATTTATTTATTTTTGAGAGATAGACAAAGCATGAGCAGGGGAGAGCAGAGAGAGAGGGAGACACAGAATCCAAAGCAGGCTCCAGGCTGTCACCCCAAAGCCTTATTTGGGGCTCAAACTCATGAACCATGAGATCATGACCTGAGCTGAAGTTGGCTGCCTAACTGACTGATCCACCCAGGCACCGCCTTTTTTGGAAATTTTCAAAATGAATCTTGACTTGGACTTTTCAAAGCCCTTGCCATTCTTCTATCCTAAGGGTAGGAAACCAAGACCCAAACACTTTGTCCAATAAAATTTGCATGATGTATCCATGATTCTTAGTGGATTTCCCTCTTCTTGAGGTCTCCAAAATTTGCCAAAGTTTCTGGACTACCAGGGAATGGACTTCCTTACTACCTGAGAGACTGGAATTCTGGAAGCCACACATCATGTTAGTTTCCTTAGGAAGCTTTTGTAGATGTTGCTCCACAGAGAACACCATCACCAACCATTGCTCCTTAGTAGTGATCTGGTGGTCGTTGATTAAATAAAAATCACTGTCAAGTATCATACTGTACATATGGCCTTGCTGCAGAATTGTCTTTTCCAATGATATCTTTGTAAACAAGAGGATAGATTTTTATTAAACCTATGCAAATGATTCTATCATCATGAAAGTGAATGAGACTCAGTAGAAGCATTTGTTTCTGAATTCTGAGGGTTAGTGCAGATCAGTTAACATTTAAATATGGTTCCTATGGGTTTACAAATATACAGTGTACTAGCTCATGAATTAGAGATAGTTTAAGGAGAAAGAGATAAGGTTTCCTCAAATAGCCATACAAGTAGAACATTAAAGAGAATGCCATCAATATTGCAAACAAATAACCACAATGGTATTTCTTGAATCAGTTCACTCAATTCTATGTCATTATTTCACACTCTGCTGGATCTCGAGTCAGTTGTCCGATTCCATGAGGTACATATGCTTCTAGACGAGAGTCCCTATAATCTTGGCTCTGCTCACTGATACTGTCTGAGCACTGACTCAGTGCTGCCATCTTGGAAACCTTATCTGAAGAGTATCTTTGAAATAACAGTAGTTCACAGCACCTTCTACAGTTTTTCCCTTGAAGCTCCAAGACTGTGATTCTATGCTGAAGACACAAATTCTGAGTGGTGGTTTTTGGTAGTCTTCAGAGAAGCCTTAGAAGGTAGCAGAGATCTGTTTGAGAACAGGACTGAAGGGTTGTGGTTAATAACCAGATATATCAGAGTGGAAGACAGTACAAGGATCTTTGGGGGCATGGCCTTTATTTCATGATGGCTTGGTCAATACTTCCTTTGAGGGATCTGACCCCAAGCGCCCTGTCACACCTAACACCTGTATCTCTTTTGTGACAAGGCTGCTCTTAGCCTGAAAGACGCAGCTCTTCTTGCATGTCCATGGAGCCAGAAGACAATTTCAGTAAAGACATATGAGTGCAGGTGATAAGTGATCGAGATCCCTTATCCTAGTAGACAGGTTGTGGAAGTGCTGAATCTTCTTTTTCATGCAGTGCCCTTTGGGGGTGGAGTAAGTAGGGAGAAACCAGGAAAGCTTGAGTGATAGCCAACAATTCACTTAAAGGAGATTGTTACAAAGTACAAGTGACTAGTTTTATTTGGCAGCAAGATAGAAGGCTCCAGAATCCCCAACCCCCAACATGATGGTATTTGAGGATAAGGTATTTTGGCAGTAAGTGGTTATTCATGAGGTCATGAATGTGGAGTCTTCATGACAGGATTCATGCCCTTGTAAGAAGAGATACCAGAGAGCTGCTTCCTTACTCCATCATGTATAGATATGGCGAAAAGGTGCCATCTGCAAGCCAGGAAGTGAGCCCTCCCAAGGGAGTTGAGTTGGGTGGCATATTGGGCTTGGGCTGCCTGGACTCCAGAACTGTGAGAAATGAATTCCTATCGTTCCAGCTCCCAAGCTGTGGTATTATGGTGGTTCAAACTGACTAAGACAGCACCTATGATGTGCAAGTGAGTCTTAGAAGGGTAATCTATGAGACTAGCATCAAGGGTTCTATTACTACTACTAACTAATACCTATTTATGGCCTGAGTACCACTTCATGTGTACGACTTTATCTGGTTTCACAATGACCCTCTGAAGTAGGTACTCCATTTTAAAGATTAGGAAAGTGAGTTGCAGAGAGATTGTTTTACCCAAATGTGGCAGGCTGAATTTTGGCACCTGAAAGATGGCTATACTCTAATCCCCAGTGCCTGTTAATGTTACCTAATTGCATAAGGATCTTTGCAGTTGTGATTAAGTGAATAATTCTGAGATGTGAAGATTATTCTGGATTATCTGGGTGATAATCACAGATGTGATTCCATGCCAATATCATGGAGGCAATATATGTTGATGTGAGGTGGCCACAGCCAAGGAAAGCTGGCAGCTTCTAGAAAATGAAAGAGGCAAGAGATGAATTCTCTCCTGGAGCCTCCAGAAAGAAGTAGCTCTGCGGAGACCTTGATTTTATCTCCATAAAACTAACTTCATGTTCTTGTCCTCCATGTCTGTAGGAGATGAAGTTTATATTGTTTTAGGCTACTAAAGTTTTGGTAATTTGTTACAGCAGCAATAGGAAACTGACCCACTCTGATTATAGAGTTGATATGTATATGTACTAGAACATGTGGGTAACCATTCTTTTTTTTATTTTACAAATTATTTATTTATTGTCAATAATTTATTTATTGTCAAATTAGTTTCCACATAACACTCAGTGCTCATCCCCACAAGTGTCCTCCTCCATGCCCATCCTCCCCTCCCCCCCACATCCATCAGTCCTCAGTTTTTGTCAGCATTCAAGAGTCTCTCATGGTTTGCCTCTCTCCCTTTCCCCCACCATTTCCCCCCTTCTTCTCCCCTTGTTCCTCCGTCAAGTTCCTCCTAATCCTCCTATACGTGCAAACATATGATATTTGTCCTTCTGTGCCTGACTTATTTCGCTCAGCATAACACCCTCAAGGTCCATCCATGCTGCTACACACGGCCAGATTTCATTGTTTCTCATTGTCATGGAGTATTCCATCGTATAGATAAACCACATCTTCTTGATCCATTCATCTGTTGATGGACACTTAGGCTCTTCGGATCGGAGACTCCAGGGTGGGAACCATTCTTTTTAATCTCCTGTTATTGTTTCTGCAATGTCATAATAAGTTCAGCTTTGAGGTTATTTAGATCTGAGCAGCCCCACAAAGAAGACTCCTGTAGAATTCAAAGAATGTTTTTTAATGACCCCACAACCTTTTGAAAAATTCAATATATCCACATTGTTGTGTGTGTGTGAGTTGGAAAGAATAATGGGAAAATGTGAAAAGGAAGCTATGGCTTTGTCCACATTCATCCCTCTGCTTCTGAGTATATTGAGGAGCAACATCCTAGGTCAAGAGGGCTACTACAGGGGTTACAGGCGGGGACCAGCAGTGGAGAGGCAGGTGGCTCACAACATAGGTGCAAGTGGAAGGGAGCCATCAAAGATGAGGAGCGTGGTTAAGTGAATAATATATATATGGGGCAACACCTCTTCTATCAAAAAAATCTTCTAGAAGGAGATCATTCCTAAGTTAGGGCTCAGGATGGGACTGGTAGGAGCCATATGGTCCTCTTTGACCAATGATCTCAAGGCTGTTACCCTCTGAGACCCGCATCTGATTGCCTGTGGCACCCATGGATTCTTCTGTCAACTACTCTCCTGTTCCCTCTAGGAACCTACCAGTGTACCTGAGCATAATACCTGGAGAAGCATTTAGCTGACCAGGAAAACATCCAAGGTGGCTCTGGCTGGATAAGTTTCACTCAAGGAATATGTGGCTTGAAATGAAACTAGGCAATGGTTGAGGTATTTTGAGCAGGAGACATGGTTCTGGCTCTCCTCTAGACCTATCTGTATGCAGCCGCATCAAGACCAACTTCATGGGTATGTGACCTGAACAGTTGTAAAGGACCCTGTGCATAGAAGTGCTTATTAGCTCTATTGATGTCATGTTGAAATTCTTAACGTTTTTGTTTGTTTGTTTGTTTGTTTGTTTTTGACAAAGGGCCTGGCATTTCCATTTTGTGTCAGACTTTGCAAATTACATAACTGGTCCTGGTCTGTGTCCTTTTTGGAAGGTAGAAAACAGCTACCTGGGTCCCTCTAAGTCATTAGCACTAATAACTGGTCCAATGATATGGACCAATAATATCATCATTAACACTGCAATTTCCAAGTATAGCTGCTTTTCTCCATGGGTTGCCACCCATTGTCCACTACTCCCTGCTACATTAAGTCCACTAGTACCCACCTTCAAGCTTGAGCATCAACTAGTCTGATGTCTCAATGTAGTGAACAAAAATATATAATAAAAAACACGATAATTTATTGGTGATGCAACAGACATTTGGAAGATCTGGTCGACCATGAGAACTTTGACCATCTGCCTTTGATCGCAAAGTTTTCAGAACAGGTTGGAATGCATGCACTGGGTAAATCTGGGAAAATCTCTCTGCCTGGGTCTGGGGTAGGGGAAGATAGGAAGGTTGTAGGGGAAAGTTGAGTCTCCTTCCTGGGTGCATCTTTTCTTGTCAGATCATGCATATTTTCAGGATTGAAAGAACCATAAGCAGAAAACTAGAGAAGGTGTGTGGTCTTTGGAAGACTTTTTCCAGGCCACATCTTCCTCTTTTTCTCTTGGTTCCCAGTGGTTTAGATTCTTTTGGCTTTGTACGTGAGTGCTGTTAAATTTTTAATGGGTAACTTGAGACTTTCATGAAAGACCATCATGAAAACCCATACATGATAAAATCATTGGGAAGTATCCCCACGCTCTAAGTTTGGACACACCTCATCACATATCTGAGTTTCTTCTTCCCAGAATCACACAGGGTCTCCTACTCCATCCAGGGAAGATGATCAGACATCATGCCTGGCTCTGTGTGCATGATTTGGGTCACTTAGTAAGAGCATTTGGGATCCAACACTATAATCCCAAACAATAAATATCGCTTAGGAAATTTTGGTGTGATAACAGGCACATGGAGAAAAAGGTTTCACCTCGGCAAAACTACAGCACTCCTCAAAGTATAGGGAAATATATCTGTCTCTTTAAAGTCAAACAGTTCCTTCACTGGCTCCACCCAATCTGAGCTTCCTGGCTCAGAGGTTTAAAGGGTGCAAACACTTTTTCCTCACAGTTAAAGCAAAAGCACCAGCTCAAACAACTTCTTTGGAGAAGAACCAGAACTCCTCAGCTCATTCAACAGAAGGTGAGCCTGGTTTCAGACCAATGAAACCACGAGGGGTAGCAGGACACAGGGGTGTGTGGGGGGGTGGGTTCTGGTCTGAGAGGGCACCAAGTACTCTGCCAGCAGCCCAGCAAGGCAGATGTTGCCACAGGGGTCCCGGTGGAAAATAGGGTGGGGGTAAGGTGACTGATTGTTCCAATGTCCACGTGTCTCCTATTCAACAGGACAAACTTGCTGAACAGCGTATCTTCTATCAGTTGCTGTCGTGACAGACATTGAGTGCTGCCTGACACTCTATCCATTTTCCTTAGTGGGAAATTAGTCTCCTCAAAGCAAGTCTTTAGAGCTGGAAGGCAATTTAGAGAACAATCTGTCCCAACTCCTCTTTTTCTTGAAAGAGATTCTGAATCCCAGACTGTGTGCATGTGATTTCATCAATCTCCCAGGGATACCCAGGACACTAATGGCACAGGAAGTTTAGAATTCAGCTGGTTGTATCCTTTGCAACATTTAAGAAGAGAAATGGCATGATTGACAGTGTAACAGAGGATGTAAGGAAGGGGTGCCATGGGGAGAGAAGGAGCTATTCTATAGAAAAAAAAAATGTGCTTGAAGCCCTTTGGTTGCCTTCCCTTATTCCAGGCTTGTCACATTTCTGGACAGAGTGTGAACTACCTCCCTTTGTCTCTCCTGATCTATTTCTGATCAGGTGTAAACAGAAATGTAGAATCAAGGACCTGAGAAGGAACCAGGAAGAGGCCAGAGCATGCAAGGGTTATGCATGAGTGTCAGGGAGTCAGACATACTTTGGATTGGATCCGTCCTCTGCCCAATGTCCATTAGCACCATGACCTTCGGCAAGTTTCTCAGGATTCCTGAGCCACATCAATTTCCTCATTTAAAAAATGAGAGTGGGGGCACCTCTCTGGCTCAGTGGGAAGAGCATGGGACTCTTGATCTCAGGGTTGTGAGTTCGAGCCCCACGTTGGGTGTAGAGATTACATAAATAAACAAACAAAAAATAAATAAATACATACATACATACATACATAAACTTTAAACATTAGAATAATAAAAATTAGCTTCCTTGCAGGCTATTTTTGGGAGAGTAAGTAAGACAATGACCAAAACATATTTATCAGTGTGCTTGGTATATGGTATACATTCATTTTTATTATGGGAAATTTCCAACTCCTTCAAAGATAAGAAGAATAATGTAGAGCACTTCCATGTTCTTATACCAGGCTTCAACCATGACCAACTTATGCAATCTTATTGCATCTAATAACCCCTCCTACTCACCTCAGAGTATTTTGAAGCAAATGTCAGACATTGTATTACTTTATCAGTAAATATTTGAATATGTATATCTAAAAGATAAAGACTATTAAAAATATACTATAAGCTGATTTCAGATATCAATTTGAATTTTAAAAAATTACCAGATGTATTCCGATTCACCGTTTGTCTCATAGATTTTTTAAACTTTTTTTTTAATGTTTTATTTATTTCGAGGAGAGAGAAAGAGACAGTGTGAGCAGGGGAGGGTCAGAGAGAGAGGAAGTCACAGACTGAAACAGGCTCCAGGCTCTGAGCTGGCAGTCAGCACAGAGCCCGACGTGGGGCTCGAACCCACGAACTGCAAGATCACGACCTAAGCGAAAGTCGGACGCTTAACGACTAAGTCACCCAGGCGCCCCGTCTCATAGATTTTTAAATTGAAATCAGATCCGAGTACGGTACATAAATTGCAATTCTTTGATATCTCTTAAGTTTAATTCGATGAATAAGTTTCCACCTTCCTGGTTTTTTTGTGAAATGTTTCTGTTTAAGAAATGGGTGGTCTTTTGTCCCAGATAATTGGACAGTGTGCATTTTGGTCTCTAATTCTCAAGATGTCATTTGACACGTTCTTCTAGTTTCAGTGTTTTGTATAAATTTATATTTAAGAAGAGGCTTGATCAGATTAAGGTTTGCCTGGTGATTTGGGTGGGAATATTTCATAGATGCAGTTGTAAACTTCCATCAGAAGGCACCTTATGTTTTCTTCTGTCTCTTTCTGTGATGTAGCAGACAGTAATGATCGCCTAAAGTAAGTTTGTTTCCTTAAGGGTCACAAATTATAATATTCTAATTCTATCATTCTTTCCTCATTTATTGGATGGCATAATCCTATAAAAAGAGACTTCCTTCAACAATACTTTCATTTCCATGAGGTGTAGTTATATAAGACAAAAGGAATGCTCTTTCCCTTTATTGGCCCATGTGCAGAATGATGACATCATTTCCTAGCATACTCCAAAGGGAACACTTCACTTCTTTTAAGATGATAGTATTATTATGAATTCTTGGATTTCAACATATTTGATATATATAGTTTTTAAATTTTTTAATGTTTATTTATTTTTGCGAGAGATAGAGACAGAGCACGAGTTGGGGAAGGGTAGACAGACAGAGAGAGACACAGAATCCAAAGCAACCTCCAGTCTCTGAGCTGTCAGCACAGAGAGCCTGATGGGGGGCTCGAACCCATGAACTGTGAGATCATGACCTGAGCTGAAGTTGGACGCTAAACCAGCTGAGCCATCCAGGCGCCCCTATATTTTAAATATTTTAATTCATTGGAATTGTTATTCTCATTGATACTCAAATTACCCCATCTCTGTCCCATCAGCCTCTTCAAGTTGGCTCTTTAGTCCTTTTGATCACATCCAAGCATTTATTTTTTTTTGGTAAGTCCTCTCTACACCCAATGTGGGGCTAGAACTCATGAACCTGAGATCAAGTGTTGCCTGCTTTACCGACTGAGCTAGCCAGGCATCCCATGACTGAGTAGTACTTGATAGCATCCTTGCTTTTATTATGACAAAATAGTCTAGCATCCACTTGCAGCTTTCCTGGCCCAGATCTGGAATCAGTACCTTCTCCTAAAAATCCTAATGTTTTTGGTGGGAAATGGCATTTGAGGAGCACAGCATGCGCGCTAAGTGTGCTTATCGCCACTGGGCTTGTCACTGGGCTTCAAATTACACACGTGCACAAAAAGCCAAGAATAGGACAGGATTCCTGAAAACAATTTAAGATTTTTTTTGCTGTTTTTTCCCCTATTTGGCCGTATGCTATATTTCCTTAGGGATGGACAATGAAATGACTGCATTTTCAAGTTTCTTGGACCAATTCTTTGTGTGGGTTGTCTGTTACTCCAAATACCAGCTATTCCATTTGCTCTTGATTTTTACCAGTTATCCTAAAATATAGTTTTTGTTTTATAATTATGTCAGCTGTTTACAGATTTCCTCCACTATCTGAAAGCAGAATGTTCCTATGAAATCCCTTATGAATCAAAATGACATAAAGTGGAGGAGCAGTCACCATTAATTTATATGGAAAAAGGTTTGAGCATTCCCGGATCCACTCAAAATAACCTCTTTTGTGTTTTTGATAGGTTTAGACACAACTTGCTAACAGATGCACAAAATCAATTGACAGAAAGCTCACATGCTCATCTGGCTCACAGCTCTGGTGGCTGGATGCTGAGCCCCTGTGTGGGGTTCCCAGGGAAGGTGCTTGGCAGCCAGAATGGCCAATGGCACGCTCTGGCTCTCTATTAGCTCAACTCCCTGTAAAACAAGTGTGAAATGCTGTATTCACTTTCAGCTGTTATTGTAAAAATGAAAAGCCCTCTTAGAATTTATTTCAGCCAGCAATAGCAGGTTGGTCTTTCATAAAAGCAAAGAGGTGTAATTTGAACTTTCAAAAAGAAGGAAGTACATGTTTTCAAGACAAATTCATGAAATCTAAGTATATTCAAAGTAGTTTCCAGGTTCTAACCTACCCCACTCCCCAGCCCCTGTTCCTCCCATCCTCATGTTAGTAAATTCTTTGTTTGTTGACAGTTCAGACTATCTGCCATTGTTTTTTCATGTGCATGAAATATATGTTGTATTTTGTACCAACAGTTCACGTTCCTCCCCATTAGAGAAATAGTAGTAAAGTATGCATTATTTTCTCTACTTTGCCTTTTTTTTTTTTTTTTTTTTTTTGCTTAATGAATATCCTGGAGATCTCTCCATCCTGGCATATAGAGATATTTCTTATCTCTTTCTACAGTTGGGTAGTACTTCACTGTGTGAATATACCTTAGTTTATTCAAACAGTCCCCTAGTAGTGGGCATTTGGTAGATTTTTTGCTATCACAAATAGTGATGCAGAGAATAATGGTAAGCCTAATCTTATCCTGTATTTTTGACAGTGTTGTTCTGGGATATAAGGAAGGAAAACTTCCTCTACCCTTCAAGGTCTTCCAGCTGCATTAAAAGTTACATTTACTTGAGACAGATTAATAGGAGAAAAGAAGCATATGCATGGGTGTTCAGTAATGAAACTGAGACCAAGAGAAATGACCAGGGAAGGCAGTTTATATATTTTTTAGACAGAGATAACAGATCTGTGAAGAATTGACAAGACAAGGAAACTTAACTTTGAGAGCTTCTGTTAGGGAGGAATTCTAAAGAGACTTTGGGCTGGGGGAGTAAATTAGGAGAAAGTAATCGGTTGTTTAGACAGCCTTCATGGCTCTAAATCTCCCATCCCTGGTCATAAGGGTGTCTCTTTACCTCCTAGGACAGAAAGGGCTCGTTTCACATGGGAGATTGGTTTCCTGCTTTCAGGGAGACAGAGGAGGGTCTGAGTGACCTTCCCCCACAGGCTGTATCTTAAGTAACTTTTATTTAAAATAGTCAGTATGCCAAAGTGGCACATTTTGGGGTGACCCACCCTTGGCCACTACAGGCATAAATCCTAAAATTTGGACTTATAATCCAAGGATAAATGTACATGTACTTTTGTAAGATCTTCCTAATTTCTCCTCTATAGGTTTTAGATTGTTTTTCTATTCCCATTAGCCACAGAGAAGAAGACCTGTTTCCTCTCAACCTTTACCAACCAATTATAGCAGCAATTTTTTGAGTTTTTGTCAAGCCCGTAGGTGAAGAAATAGTATCTCAGTGTAATTTTAATTTATTTCTTTTCTTTTCTTTTTTTCTGTGTTTGATTTATTTTTCTGTACTTTGAGTGTTAATGTCTTTTTATATAGTCAAGGGGCATTGACATTGCTTTTTTTCCTTTGAACTGTTTATTCATATGCTTTGCTCCATTTTCTATCAAGCTGTTGGTCATTTGTCTCTCTGATTTTAGGTATTCTTTGTAGAAGAGGACAATACCCTCTTTGATATAGGTTGGAAAAACTATCCCTCCAGTCTGACATTTGTATTTTATTTATTTATTTATTTATACTTTTTTTTAACAAATAGTTTATTGTCAAATTAGTTTCCACATAACACCCAGTGCTCATCCCCACAAGTGCCCTCCTCCATGCCCCTTCCCCCCTCCCCCCCACATCCACCAGTCCTCAGTTTTTGTCAGCATTCAAGAGTCTCTCATGGTTTGCATCTCCCCCTTTCCCCCACCATTTCCCCTCTTCTTCTCC